>CM076080.1:2332500-2445000 GCA_038088235.1 Zacco platypus
ACTGTCTTAGTTTTGATTGTTGTCATAATTATGGCTCATCATCTAATTTTTGACTTTCATCTCATAATCTTATAATTAGGAAAAAAAAGATTATAATTAGATTATAATTATGACAAAATGTTATATTTTTGACAAACTCAAAACTAAGATACTACGTGATAACTATGCAGTCATTAACATAAAATTGACTTCATAATTAATAATTTAAACTTTTTTACTGTTAATTTTGACAATTATTACTAGTGTGTCAATTACTTTTGCAATGTCATAGTTTTGATTTTTGCCATAATTTGGAGCTTAACCTGTTTAATGGGTGGAGAGAAAGGGTTAGGGTGTGGTTGGGGGATCACGTAGGTTTGATTTATGTTTCAACTCGTCATAATTTCGACTTATCTCATAATGACTCTCCATTTCACAACAGTTTTAATTTACCAAAGCACTATTTTTCTTTCTTATGTGGCAGAAATGATCTTTTATTCCCCATCACTTACTACTGATGCCAACATTATCCAATATTTGCTGCTTATGCCCATTTTTAAATACATTTCTGTATTTAAGCAAACAAAAATAAGATGCAATAAATAAAACATCATGGTGCGCAGACATCTGAAGTGTCACCGCTTTCACCACAGGAGATTTGTTCCAGCTACAGTAACACAAGAACACATACAGTATCAAGTTTAGGCCACACGATAGGATCTCGAGCTCACAACGCACTGGCCAAGCGTCTGCGTGTGGATTAGAGTTGAAGCAAACACTAATTGTTGGTCTAGAGATGCTGATAAACTGAAAGACAGCTGGTTCATCTGCAGACAGGGTGATATGAGAAACATTTCAGACGGGACTTTATCTTGACAGTATAAATCAGCTGTGTTGAGTCAGAGTGTCATCACACACACACACACACACACACACACACACACACACACACACACACACACACACACACACACACACACACACACACACACACACACACACAGAGGCATTAGAGCTCAGAGTGTGCATAAGCTCAGTCACATGGAGGAGGTCTGACCTATTTTTTACAGTGTTGGATGAACGCTTTAATAAAACGGGACCCTTTCGCCGCTTTCTGCTTCGCCCTTCAGCCCAGTAATGTCACATCCAGTCTGGATCCAACCGTACCGCTGTAACAAGGGATAATAATTCAACACACTTTAATTTTTTTTTTTTTTTTTTTTTAGAAAACAACTAATTTATTCCAAAGAAATGAAAAGCTGGAAAACAGCAAATAGAAAAAAACTCACTAACAAAACAACAGTTACAGTGCAAGTGTAGAAGTCTAAATGCAGTAGTGTGTGTGTGTCACATGCAAGGAAACCAATCCCAAACCACGTCGATATGAAAGCCGTTTATCGTAACATTCGCTATAGAGCAGGAGATTGTGTTTCAAAACTACGGTAGTGGCTTACGATTATGGGGGTGACCTTATTTCAAATATCATGTTAACCTAAATTACCTCGATTACAGTTCATGTAAAGCTTTAAATATTGCTAAGAAGTCCTCTGAAGCGACCCGACGCCACTGAACGGTATCATGATGGGTAGCATTGTGACAGCAGCCTTAAGTGAAGCGAAATGCCACCGCAAAGACTGCTTCCTGTCAGGCTACAAGAGCGGAGCACTGAAGCGAATGAAAATGAAGCATTAGATGGACTCAGGACATCACTTCCTGTTTTCATCATCCTTTGCCGCCTGGGATACTGGGAGCAGAACAAATCTCTGCGCAGATGGCCGTCCGGATGAGTGAAAGTCATATTCGGAACATTCCAGTGTCGTATCCTCACTTCCTTACCATTAAACCAAGATTCATCGCTTCTAGTTACTGGCAAAAGGAAGTTAAGGACCGTTTTCCTGTTCCTGTTCCTAAAGAGAAGCCCTCATTTTCACTTATAGTCACTCAAAATTAAAATTCGGTACCGATAATTTTATACCGTGGAACACAAAAGGAGATATTCAGAAGAATAGTACTAATGAAAGCGGACGGTGACCATCGCCGTTAAGATCTAAAAAGGACAAAAAGCAGCATAAATATAGTCCATATGACTTTTGAAGAATTATTTATTTTTTGTCATTTAAACTTTTTATTCGTTTCATAATTTTGTTTGTCAGTGGTGATTCAATTCCGACTTTTTGTCATACTTTCAACTTTTTATCAACGGTCTAAAATTTTAAAAATATAATAATATAATAATATAATATAATATAACTTTTAATAAATTTTAAAAGTTATTATTTGTAGATTTCCCTCAAACAAATAAAACAAAGAATCAATTAATTCATTTAATAATTCACACATAAAAATGTATATAAATAAACCACTTTTATATAGGCAAATAAATAGAAGTTGTTTATTTAATTCCTGTTTTTAAATGTAGATTAATAGAACAATAAGAAGATACATTTGTAAATCATTTTAAATCGCTTTTTAAAAACGGATTTGCCAAACGCTTTTCTTTATCCATTTGTCAATCGAGTGCTAAAATGCCATTGGACAGCACACACGTGGGAGCAACCAATCAACTTTCGCGTCAATTTGAAGAGCCGACCCTCTCTGGAAGAGTTCGAGCAACGCAATCACGCAAGATGTCAGGCCAATCTGAACGTGTTTGGAGAGGTTATAATGGTTTTCGTCGATAATCGAGAGGAGAATTTCTTTCGCAAAAATCAGCTGACGCTAACAAATCCTCTACGATACCTCTAAAAACACGTTTAGCTTCGCCTGACATTTTGCGTGATCGCGTTGCTCGAACTGTCTTTAGAGAGTCGGCTCTTCAAATTGAGGCGAAAGCTGATTGGTTGCTCCCACGTCTGTACTGTCCAATGGCATTTTAGAAAAGCATTTGCCAAATTCTTTTTTAAAAAGCGATTTAAAAAGCAATTTAAAAAGAGATTTAAATACGCATTTTAAATGATTTAATAATGTACTATTTATTGTTTTATTAATCTACGTTTTAAAAAATGAATTAAATAAACAACTTTAAATATGTCTATTTATTTATACATTAAAAAAAGATTTTTTAAATTTATTGTTTTATTGGTCTATTAATCTACGTTTTAAAAAATGAATTAAATAAACAACTTTAAATATGTCTATTTATTTTGCCCATATAAAAGTGATTTATTTGTATGCATTTTTATGTTTGAATTATTAAATGAATTAATTGATTCTTTGTTTTATTTTTATGTGGCACCCCTGGTCCTCCATACTGCTGTAGTTTGAATATGCGGAAATGCAAATGAGAATTGAAAGCCGCAACATACTGAACAATTTACTTATTCCACCTAAAATTGTGATGTTATTAATAACTATGACATAAAAAGTCAATTTACATGAGTCAACTATGAGGTAAAAAGTCTAAATTATGACATAAGGCATAAATGACAAAAAACTGACTTTTAATCTTAACATTTTGACTTTGTCATACTTTAAACTTTATCAATTATTAGTTTGTATGTCAATTTCGACTTTTAATCAACAGTTCAAAATTGAAGTTCAATTCAGCCCTAATTTAAATATGCAGAAAGACAAATGAGAACAGAGCTGCGACATAAAGAAACATTTATGAATAACTAAAATTGTAGTATTTATCATCACACAAAGCCATTTTATGGTGTCAAAAGACGTGGAATATGGTGCACAAGTCATATGGACTACATTTTTGGTGATTTTGTACTTTTTTTTCATTGCGTGGAAAAGAGCAGCTTGAACATCATTCAAAATATCTCCTTTCGTGTTGTACAGTCACACAGGTTTGAAATGACACGAGGATGAGTAAAACGATGACAGAATTGTCACTTTGGGTGAATTATTTCACTTTTGGAAAAAGAAATTCTACAGAGGATGAGATTTGTACTGTACATCATTGCTTTTTTTTTAGTATAGTAAATCTTTATAAATACTTTGGTCGGTTTACATTTTATCCTCAAATCTTAAATCTATATTTTAAAGAGGTTGGAGCAGAAAAAGAATAATATTGCAGTTCCCACAGTGGTGCAAACACACATTAGAGTCCAGTGAGAATATTCTTCACACATCAATACAGTGTCATTACAGGCCCACTGTGTTTTCATTCACACCAGGGTCGGATTCGATCATGCTCCGGAAAAATCAAACGCGCACTCCAAACACAAATCAAACTCGCGAGGATCTGTTTGAGCCTTCGATATGTGACTGAAAATGAAGCAGTAAAGTAGCCGTCCGAGTTAAGCCCTGAGTGTGTGTGAGAGCGTGATAAGTGTGTGTGGCCTCAGAGCGTCTGCACCAGCACCGGGAAGAGCAGAGACAGGTGTTCGGCTCCGCGGATGGGCAGTTTGTTTGTGGTGTAGTAATGAATGACTTCAGGGATGGAGTCAAACGGAGGACTGTTCTCTCCCAGGATGAACTTCCCATCACGAGACTGCGAGAACTTCATGTGCATGAACCCGTGACAGCTCCTGCAGAGAGACGGAGACAGAGAGACGGAGGGGGGGGGTTGAGTTTCCATATTTCTATGTGTGGCATCCCTGCAACGGTAGAAATGTATCGGCTGGCAGAGATTGGGCTATACTGTTTCTACAATGCTAGCAAAAGTATGTGCAAGTGAATCAGGGTTGAATTTCAAAATTCAACAGACTCAAATTTCCAAACATTTCTTGATATTTCAGACCATATTTAACATAAATGGTTCATACAGCATTATATTTGGTATGATACCAAACATGAAATCGTAATTTGTTGGTTGTGCACACGACACGGCTAAAAATCGGTGAGTCAGCTTTTAGTCCCAAGCTATTTTTTTTGGTCTTTGTGTATTTTTATTCTGTAAACACTATTTTAAAAGGTGATATATAAATAAAGCTTTACTTAATACCTTACTAGTATATAGATACTAAAATAACAGTGAAGTAAAAGGAGTAAAGAAATGTGGAGATGTGCATCACAAAAAAAAAAAACATAAAACTGTTAAAATTGTACAATTTCTGAGAGATGTTGCAATTTGCTGCATTAATAAAATGGGAAAATAAAAAGGAAAAATAATTAGAAGAGATGAAGCACATTTTATTTGTATAGTATTTAAATCACCTGATCATTCAAAAAAAAAAAAAAGAAGTAAAAAAAGAAAATGGGCCTTACAACATGAATATAATATATATATATATATACATATATATATATATATATAATTTTTTTTTAAATTATTTTTATTTATTTATTTTTTATTATTTTTAATTTCGAGAAGAAAAAAAACTATATTGTGATCTATACCATTTAAAAAAAAAAAACTTTAATTCATTAAAAGATGCATACCGTAATGTAAGCGTTTGATCATTCTGCTCACACCTATTCCTTAAAAACGAAAAGCAGCCATGCTTTTTGGTGGGCGCTGCATTATTAATAGCATGCTAAACGCATTCAGACCTACACAAAACACCTCAAACCTGAATAAATTGCACATTCAAGCAGAATAACTAGATCTAACTGCCCTCCAGCAGTAAAATATCAAGGTAGTAACAGAAGAACAAAGCATTAGGATGGCTGTGCAGTTGCTAGGGTGTTCAAGCTGGTTGCTAAGTGGTTGCTTACTGGCCCAAGTCCAATCAAAACCAGTCTCAGATATTCTTGTTTCTAGATCATTCTGGTCCCTCCTTCACTGTACATCTTTGGGATTACATTGTCTAAATATAAGTCAGAAAATTATCAGAAATTCTAAAGATCAAATGTTTCATTTAGTGTGTTTATGTGGATTTTCATAAACATGTAAATATTAATGGTGGTAGTTTGTTTTGTGTATACAGAAACACTAAGCACTGTCTTATTAATAATCACATAAATATTCAGTAAAGACGCAGAAACAGAAACATGAAACCTAGTTTAGCAGGAATTGCTATTTATAGAATCAAATGACTCCAACTGTTTCATGAAACAAAAGCAAAAGTGGGACAAGTACTTCAGTCATTATACCTCTGAAAACAATCACAGCAGCCAAACTAAACAGTAGCTGACTGTTTTGTGGACATTTATAGCACAATAATAGAAAGAAACAGAAAAACAGCTTTTTTTTTCAGAATATGATATAAAAATCAGAAGAACAGCTCTGTGTACTTGAGCAGAAATGACTAAACTTTAACTGAAATGATGGCATGATGAATCAGTTTATTGGGTTCTAGCAGTACGTGTGACCGTGAGTTTGTGTCTAAGACTGTACCTGAGAGAGAGCGAATAGTCGTTTCGTATGGTCTGGCTTTTCCTCACCAGGTAACTGCACTCTTTACAGAGCGTGAGCAGAGATTCAGCTTCTGAGCGCGACAATGCACCATGGTACCACCTAAAACACACACACAGATGGGTCACTACTGCGGTTTTCATGACAACAATATTTCAGCAGAGATACAAATATCTGTGAAATTTCATGATACTCCTAACTTCTGCTATTTCAAAATGCAGAGATGATGGATGGATAGATGATACATAGAAAGATGGACGGATAGAGGTATGGATAGATGATAAACAGAAAGATGGATGGGCAGACAGAGGATACATAGAAAGACAGATGGATGGATGGATGACTGATAAAAAAAAGACAGATGGATGGAAGGTACATAGAAAGATGATTGGATGGATAGATGATAGAAAGATAGATGGATAGATAAAAGATAGGAAGATGGATGGATGGATAGAGGATACATAGAAAGACGGATGATACATTGAAAGATGGACAGATGGATCGATGGATAGATGATAGACAGAAAGACGGATGGAAAATAGAAAGATGGTTGGATAGAGAGATGATAGAAAGATGGACAGATGCATGGATGATGATAGATAGAAAGACAGATGGATGGACAGATGGATAAACGGATAGATAGATAGATAGATAGATAGATAGATAGATAGATAGATAGATAGATAGATGGATAGACAGATGAATAGGTGATAGATGGATAGACAGATGAATAGATGGATAGACGGATAGATAGATAGATGGATAGACAGATAGAAAGACGGAGAGATAGATAGATGGACAGACAGACAGATAGATAGATAGATAGATAGATAGATAGATAGATAGATAGATAGATAGATAGATAGAAAGACGGAGATATAGATAGATAGATGGACAGACAGATAGATAGATAGATAGATAGATAGATAGATAGATAGATAGATAGATAGATAGATAGACAGATAGATAGATAGATAGATAGACAGACAGACAGATAGATAGATAGATAGATGGAAAGACGGAGAGATAGATAGATAGATAGAACGATAGATAGATAGATAGATAGATAGACAGACAGACACAGATAGATAGATGGAAAGACGGAGAGATAGATAGATAGATAGATAGACAGACAGATAGATAGATGGAAAGACGGAGAGATAGATAGATAGATGGACAGATAGATAGATAGATAGATAGATAGATAGATAGATAGATAGATAGATAGATAGATAGATAGATAGACAGATAGATGGAAAGACGGAGAGATAGATAAATAGATAGATAGATGGAAAGACGGAGAGATAGATAAATAGATAGATAGATAGATAGATAGATAGATGGAAAGACGGAGAGATAGATAAATAGATAGATAGATGGAAAGGCGGAGAGATAGATAGATAGATAGATAGATGGAAAGACGGAGAGATAGATAAATAGATAGATAGATAGATGGAAAGACGGAGAGATAGATAAATAGATAGATAGATGGAAAGGCGGAGAGATAGATAGATAGATAGATAGATAGATAGATAGATAGATAGACAGACAGATAGATAGATCGGAGCTGTGCTGCTCTATTTTTCATGTGTGAATACATACACCTGTTTCTCCAGGGGCAGTGTGGGGTCCACCCTCTCTCCCAGGATGCTGTGGGGGTTGCTGGGCTTGTGCAGGCTGGTGGCTCCGCTGGATGGAGGGCTGATTCTGGACGCTCCTGCCTTCCTCAGCGGCTCGTCACGGGGCAGCGTACATTGATCCCAGTCTGCCGCTTCAAACGTCACTACAAAACACACTCCAGTTTAGGGTCTGTACTTTTTAAAAATACAAAAACAGTAAAAAAAAACATTAATATTGTGAAATATTATTGCAATTTAAAATAAGTGTTTTCTATTGGAATATATTTTACATTGTGATTTATTCCTGTGATGCAAAGCTGAATTTTCAGCATCATTACTAAGTATTTATAAATATTAATGCATTAAGTTATACAGTATATATTTTGAAATAACATCTTTTTATGACAATAAAGCATAACTCCCCTCCTCTTCTGTATGTACAAATGTTTTTTATATTACATAGACAAGTATCAGTCATTAATTCTTGTGGTTAGTGTTTGTTCAAATCGCTGAGTATAAGCATTAAGTGATAACAGTGAATCTTCGTTGTCAGTACAGATGTTCCTGCTGTGAGAGTTATTGCAGAGCAGCAGTGGAGGATTCCTGTCCTGTCTCTGATGTTTTTTTGAGAAGCTCTTGACATGTTTGTGTGACAGAGCGTGAGCAATCCATGAGCAACCGGCAATCTGATCAGAAGAGGTGAAATGACAGTGTGTGACATTTCAGTCACATAGGAAGAGATGATGTGTGTGTGTGTGTATGTGATGCAGAGCAGAGGTCACATGGTGGTGCTGATCTTTCTGCATGACAGCTCTAATCCTCTCTTTCTGTTTCTATCCATCATGTGCCCCACACATCCCTCTCCTCACAAGAAGATCATAGAAAACTTCAATCTGTGCTTACCGATTAATCTGTTGACGCGTCAAGCGGTAGTCAGGGTTCAAAACCAATGTGCCAATGACTTGAGAAAATTTACTGGCCAAAAATATATATTTTTTCACTTGGCCACAAAACAGTATTTGCATTACTTCATTAAAAAAAAACATGCAGCTACTACTACTACTACTTCAGCATTAGGGATTTGGGTAAAAAACAAATATATAAATATATATATATATATATATATATAATTTAAATATTTAATAGTTTATAATAATTTAATAATGTATTATCATTATTATTATGTACACAAAGCCACACAAATCAATCAAGTATCTAACAAGTAAATCAAAGCAATAGTAAATTGTGTATTTATATTATTATTAATATTTAATTATTGAATGTTATTAATAATAATCGTTTATTTTATTATTATAATTAAATTATGATTATAATCATCATTATTTATTTGTAAACTACACAAATCGATAAAGAAATATATTACCATGCATAGTTACTATTAAGTAAACGAATGCAATAATAAATTGAGTATTTATTATTGTTAATAATAAATTGAGCATTTATTATTGTTAATAATAATAAGCTTTGTTTATTTAGTATTTTATTACTGTTATTCAATTATGATTATTATTATTAAACTACACAAATCAATAAAGAAATATATTACTATTGCACAAATACTATAAAGTAAATCAGTGCAATAATAATAAATTGAGTATTTATTATTTTTGTTATTAATAATAATTGTTTATTTAATATTTTATTATTGTTATTCAATTATGATTGTTATAATTACTATTATTATTTATTTTTAAGCATCACAAATCAATAAAGGAATATATTATTGCAAAATACTATTGAGCAAATCAACGCAATAATAAATTGAATAATTAATAATAATAGTAATTTTATTTTATAAACACAGTACATTAAAATACTAATATTTATGGCCATCTCAATTGATTTGCTTTCAAATGCTCAACCATAGAGGTTTTATGTTGGCAGAAAACGGTTAGCGACGGATAATTTTGAACTGCTTGTAGTGTAGAAAACCACAATTTCAAAAGTATGAAAATATGCTGGTGTGGAAGAGAGCGCGTTTCTACATCTTACCAGCGAAGGCTTTTGAGATATTCTCCTTCTTCCACTCCCAGGGCTGGTCGTACTCATCCGCGGGCCTGTCGTCGTCCTGGGGCAGACGGCTCTCTCTCTCGTCCTCCACGGGGGCCGCCCGGGGCCGAACCCTTTCCTCATACGGACTGTCGTAGAGCTGCGGGCTGCTCCTGCCCTGATCTGTGCTGTGCTGGAGCTCTGAACAACATCAAACACATTCATTTGCACCACATGATATGGCATTGAGTATTACGAAAGTGAAAGATGACTGGAGTTGTCAAGCTTTGAAGAACATGCAAAAAGACCACATAGAGCAGACCAGACCACAAATTAAACAGACTGGAATAACAATGGCTGAATCTATTCTGAATCCTCTATTATGAGAGATCCAGTGGGGAACTACTGTACTGTACCGCTTATGAATCGCTGGGCCTCGAACGGCTCCATGTAACTGCTGCAGGCTTCTACAGCGTTCTCCTCCCAGCCAGGCCTGGGTCGCGGGTCTGGTTTGGCGTCAAACGGGTCTGAGTAATCGGTCTCCCCGACCACAGGCGCTGAGGGAACCACCTGAGGAAAAGAATGAGTGATGTCTGAGTAATCATGAATCAGAAACGAGGACAACAGGGTACGCGATCCTGCCACCTCTTGTTTATATGCTCATGAAGCTTTATTAATCAAACGTCCATTATTATTATTATTATACTTAAACTTAAAGGGGTGGTTGATTATGATTTCACATTTTTAACTTTAGTTAGTGTGTAATGTTGCTGTTTGAGCAGAAACAACATCTGAAAAGCTACAATCCTTAAAGTTCAATGCAAAGGGAGATATTTTCTTTTACAGAAATTGCTGTTTAAGGACTACAAGATTCTTCCCTGGTTGGTGACATCACTAACCCTAACATTTACATAAACCCCGCCCCCGAGAACACGCAACAAAGTGGGTGTGGCCATGTTGGGCTGCTTTAGAGAAGAGGAAGAGTTGTTGTAGTCGAGTGTTGTTGATCCCGTCATTTTACACCGGACTGCTTCACAAACGAGGGTCAATTCAACGCTGGATTTGCACAAAAAATGAACATGACGACACATGCTAGTGATGAGTTGATCAACTCCACAGCAACTACATCAATTTATCCACTAACCGTTCAGAAACGTCTAAAAGTTGTAACTTCTTCCTGAGTCTCTCCATCAGTGTGACTCCGGTTTGAACAATGTAAGGATGAACACAATCCTAATTTTGTCTGTGTGAGATTCTCCAGCTTTGTTGTTGTTGAGCAACCGAAGAGTGAGCTGTTAAAGCTCCGCCCTCTTCTGGAAAGGGGGCCGGGAGCAGCAGCTCATTTGCATTTAAAGGGACACACACAAAAAAGGTGTGTTTTTGCGCACAACTGAATAGGGGCAATTTTTACAAGCTGTAATAAATGATATGTGGGGGATTTTGAGCTGAAATTTCACAGACTTGTGATTTTGTGAAAAGGTCCTTATAGGTCCTCCATAAACTTATTTAATTTCAGCTAGTTCCCAAAGCAACATTTTCATTTACTTTAATTTGATGTACTAAAATAATTTAAATTTCAATTAAAAAAAACTAAAAATTACAAAAACACATTCCAAAATGACCAATTCAAAATATTAAAAAACAGAATTACTATCTCAATGATACTAAAATAACTCTGTATGACTTCAATGATGTGGAATACAGCGCACAAGTCAAAAAGACTTCTTTTATAGTGCTTTTTGTCCTTTCTAAACATTGACCGATCACATTATGCTTACATTCTACAGAAAAGAGTATTTTGCTAAAAATCTCTTGTTTCACTAGAGAAAAGCAAGACAAATGAAACAAAATAATCGTACAGATTTGGAGTGAGTGACCTTTACAAGTGAGAATGAAGGGTGGTGTGTGATAGTTTATAACCCCGCAGGCTTTGGGATTAAATGTATTTGGGTTAATGAAATTGATTCCCTATTCTCCGACCCTTCATCTCTGACAAAAGACAATTGTCATCCGGCCAAGCTCTGGAAACACAGGAGAATTGTGTGTCTGGTTGGTTTATGACAACTCATTCACATGTGCACCACACAAATCTACTCTAAAAGAGTCACTCATCAATGTAATCCAAGAACAACAGTCCCTGATCTGTGATGTATCGATCTATTCATGATGAAAGACGTTGACTGGAGGGTCTTTACGCCAATGAACCGACCATATAAAAAACCTTCAAACAAACAAACAAATGTTCAGTTGCCATTATAATGATGTTCAAGTAAACTTTAGAAGGATGAAGCGCTTAAAATCACAATTATCTGTTAAGACCATTGCACACTACTAAACTACATTTTTACACTTTCTTTAGAAACTGCAAGTGGTTTTTGATTAATCCCATTCATTTTCCATACATCAACCCAGGAAACTTTTTAAAACACACCATTCTTTCTGACAACAGTCCGGTAAGACCCATTTAAGCTCTCTATATGTTAAGAAAACACGAACTTACAGGGCTCTGCGGTTCCTCAAAGGTCACAATGTTCAGCGGTATTTTGCTACGCCCGAATTCCTGAGATTCCACTTTTATCAGTCTGTGTTTGGGAGACACGATCTTCACCTCCACGCCGTTGGACAGCACTGTGCCAAATGCGGGAAAGACTTCCAAAGACCCTGAGCCGTTCACCAACCGGTTCTCGGAGGGTTCGTAGGGGTCCTCAAAGTCCAGCTCTTTCTGAGCCCTGTAGGCCCGTAGGATCTCGCTTTCGGTGTAGTCCGGTTTCGGTGGCTGCGGCGGTCCTTTCCTGCTGCCAAAACTCAGGTGATCTCTAAACCACTTTGCCATGGGTCTACAACCAACGCAAGAAGGGAACAGATCCAAATAGATTTAAAATGAGCTTATGACGACTCTAAAAATCCCTTTATCCTAGTTCTTCCAAGGAACACCATCCATAAATCTTGAAACACCTCACCAATAAGTTACCTATTACTCAGAGTGTCAATAAACAGCACATATGATATTGTGCAATAGCTCACCTCAGTTTCCCCAATGCATCGATTCTTTAGAACATCCAAGTTCTATTTCCTTGCAATAAATTGATCTGGAAAACAAAAGCACAGTCATGATATGTTAAAAATATGGATTATTTTAAGCCTCCACCCCTCGACCTGCCCCAGTGGAAAAGACATTAAAGGGATAGTTCACCCAAATATTTTGTCATTATTTATTCACCCTCATGTTGTTCCAAACCCGTAAGACTTTCGTTCATCTTCTGAACACAAACGAAGATCTTTTTGATGAAATCCGAGCGCTTCCTGTCCTTCCATTGATAGCTACGCAATTACCACTTTGAGGCTTAGCTAGTTCATAAAAAGATACTAATCCATAAGAATTGAGCAGTTTAGTTCAAATGTTCGAAAGAGACACAATCGGTTTAATTTAGGCCAGTGCTTCCCAAACCCCACGTAGCGCGAGAATGAACCTTATTGGTTCTTGTAGAAGCTCAAATGTGCTGCGTAACACGAGAATGAACCTCATTGGTTCTTGCAGAAGCTCAAATGTGCTGCGTAACGCGAGAACGAACCTCATTGGTTCTTGCAGAAGCTCAAATGTACTGCGTAACGCGAGAATGGACCTCATTGGTTCTTGCAGAAGCTCAAATGTGCTGCGTAACGCGAGAATGGACCTCATTGGTTCTTGTAGAAGCTCAAATGTGCTGCGTAACGCGAGAATGAACCTCATTGGTTCTTGTAGAAGCTCAAATGTGCTGTGTAACGCGAGAATGAACCTCATTGGTTCTTGTAGAAGCTCAAATGTGCTGCGTAACGCGAGAATGAACCTCATTGGTTCTTGCAGAAGCTCAAACATGCTGCGTAACGCAAGAATGAACCTCATTGGTTCTTGCAGAAGCTCAAATGTGCTACGTAACGCGAGAATGAACCTCATTGGTTCTTGCAGAAGCTCAAACGTGCTGCGTAATGCGAGAATGAACCTCATTGGTTCTTGCAGAAGCTCAAACGTGCTGCGTAACGCGAGAATGAACCTCATTGGTTCTTGCAGAAGCTCAAACGTGCTGCGTAACGCGAGAATGAACCTCATTGGTTCTTGCAGAAGCTCAAACGTGCTGCGTAACACTTGAATGAACCTCATTGGTTCTTGCAGAAGCTCAAATGTTCTGCGTAACGCGAGAATGAACCTCATTGGTTCTTGCAGAAGCTCAAACGTGCTGCGTAACGCGAGAATGAACCTCATTGGTTCTTGCAGAAGCTCAAATGTGCTGCGTAACGCGAGAATGGACCTCATTGGTTCTTGTAGAAGCTCAAATGTTCTGCGTAACGCGAGAATGAACCTCATTGGTTCTTGCAGAAGCTCAAATGTGCTGCGTAACGCGAGAATGGACCTCATTGGTTCTTGTAGAAGCTCAAATGTGCTGCGTAACGCGAGAATGAACCTCATTGGTTCTTGTAGAAGCTCAAATGTGCTGCGTAACGCGAGAATGAACCTCATTGGTTCTTGTAGAAGCTCAAATGTGCTGCGTAACACGAGAATGAACCTCATTGGTTCTTGCAGAAGCTCAAATGTGCTGCGTAACGCGAGAACGAACCTCATTGGTTCTTGCAGAAGCTCAAATGTACTGCGTAACGCGAGAATGGACCTCATTGGTTCTTGCAGAAGCTCAAATGTGCTGCGTAACGCGAGAATGGACCTCATTGGTTCTTGTAGAAGCTCAAATGTGCTGCGTAACGCGAGAATGAACCTCATTGGTTCTTGTAGAAGCTCAAACATGCTGCGTAACGCAAGAATGAACCTCATTGGTTCTTGCAGAAGCTCAAATGTGCTACGTAACGCAAGAATGAACCTCATTGGTTCTTGCAGAAGCTCAAATGTGCTACGTAACGCGAGAATGAACCTCATTGGTTCTTGCAGAAGCTCAAACGTGCTGCGTAATGCGAGAATGAACCTCATTGGTTCTTGCAGAAGCTCAAACGTGCTGCGTAACGCGAGAATGAACCTCATTGGTTCTTGCAGAAGCTCAAACGTGCTGCGTAACGCGAGAATGAACCTCATTGGTTCTTGCAGAAGCTCAAACGTGCTGCGTAACACTTGAATGAACCTCATTGGTTCTTGCAGAAGCTCAAATGTTCTGCGTAACGCGAGAATGAACCTCATTGGTTCTTGCAGAAGCTCAAACGTGCTGCGTAACGCGAGAATGAACCTCATTGGTTCTTGCAGAAGCTCAAATGTGCTGCGTAACGCGAGAATGGACCTCATTGGTTCTTGTAGAAGCTCAAATGTACTGCGTAACGCGAGAATGAACCTCATTGGTTCTTGCAGAAGCTCAAATGTGCTGCGTAACGCGAGAATGGACCTCATTGGTTCTTGTAGAAGCTCAAATGTGCTGCGTAACGCGAGAATGAACCTCATTGGTTCTTGTAGAAGCTCAAATGTGCTGCGTAACGCGAGAATGAACCTCATTGGTTCTTGTAGAAGCTCAAATGTGCTGCGTAACACGAGAATGAACCTCATTGGTTCTTGCAGAAGCTCAAATGTGCTGCGTAACGCGAGAACGAACCTCATTGGTTCTTGCAGAAGCTCAAATGTACTGCGTAACGCGAGAATGGACCTCATTGGTTCTTGCAGAAGCTCAAATGTGCTGCGTAACGCGAGAATGGACCTCATTGGTTCTTGTAGAAGCTCAAATGTGCTGCGTAACGCGAGAATGAACCTCATTGGTTCTTGTAGAAGCTCAAACATGCTGCGTAACGCAAGAATGAACCTCATTGGTTCTTGCAGAAGCTCAAATGTGCTACGTAACGCAAGAATGAACCTCATTGGTTCTTGCAGAAGCTCAAATGTGCTACGTAACGCGAGAATGAACCTCATTGGTTCTTGCAGAAGCTCAAACGTGCTGCGTAATGCGAGAATGAACCTCATTGGTTCTTGCAGAAGCTCAAACGTGCTGCGTAACGCGAGAATGAACCTCATTGGTTCTTGCAGAAGCTCAAACGTGCTGCGTAACGCGAGAATGAACCTCATTGGTTCTTGCAGAAGCTCAAACGTGCTGCGTAACACTTGAATGAACCTCATTGGTTCTTGCAGAAGCTCAAATGTTCTGCGTAACGCGAGAATGAACCTCATTGGTTCTTGCAGAAGCTCAAACGTGCTGCGTAACGCGAGAATGAACCTCATTGGTTCTTGCAGAAGCTCAAATGTGCTGCGTAACGCGAGAATGGACCTCATTGGTTCTTGTAGAAGCTCAAATGTTCTGCGTAACGCGAGAATGAACCTCATTGGTTCTTGCAGAAGCTCAAATGTGCTGCGTAACGCGAGAATGGACCTCATTGGTTCTTGTAGAAGCTCAAATGTGCTGCGTAACGCGAGAATGAACCTCATTGGTTCTTGTAGAAGCTCAAATGTGCTGCGTAACGCGAGAATGAACCTCATTGGTTCTTGTAGAAGCTCAAATGTGCTGCGTAACGCGAGAATGAACCTCATTGGTTCTTGCAGAAGCTCAAACATGCTGCGTAACGCAAGAATGAACCTCATTGGTTCTTGCAGAAGCTCAAATGTGCTACGTAACGCGAGAATGAACCTCATTGGTTCTTGCAGAAGCTCAAACGTGCTGCGTAACGCGAGAATGAACCTCATTGGTTCTTGCAGAAGCTCAAACGTGCTGCGTAACGCAAGAATGAACCTCATTGGTTCTTGCAGAAGCTCAAATGTGCTGCGTAATGCGAGAATGAACCTCATTGGTTCTTGCAGAAGCTCAAACGTGCTGCGTAACGCGAGAATGAACCTCATTGGTTCTTGCAGAAGCTCAAACGTGCTGCGTAACGCGAGAATGAACCTCATTGGTTCTTGCAGAAGCTCAAACGTGCTGCGTAACACTTGAATGAACCTCATTGGTTCTTGCAGAAGCTCAAATGTTCTGCGTAACGCGAGAATGAACCTCATTGGTTCTTGCAGAAGCTCAAATGTGCTGCGTAACGCGAGAACGAACCTCATTGGTTCTTGCAGAAGCTCAAATGTGCTGCATAACGCGAGAATGAACCTCATTGGTTCTTGTAGAAGCTCAAATGTTCTGCGTAACGCGAGAATGAACCTCATTGGTTCTTGTAGAAGCTCAAATGTGCTGCGTAACGCGAGAATGAACCTCATCGGTTCTTGCAGAAGCTCAAATGTGCTGCGTAACGCGAGAATGAACCTCATTGGTTCTTGTAGAAGCTCAAATGTGCTGCGTAACGCGAGAATGAACCTCATTGGTTCTCGCACGTCAAGCGAACATGCTTGAGCTTCCGTTTACCCCAAATTATATATGCGTTGATGAATATTTATAAGTGAATAAGAGCCTAAATTAAATCTGTTCAGTGTATAAAGCGATCGAGTCTCTTAAGAAAATATCGCTCAATTCATATGGATTAGTATCTTTTAATGAACCAAGCATTAAAGTGGTAGTTGCGTAGCTGTCAATAGTAAGACGGAAATTGCTCGGATTTCCAAAAGTCTTTCGGGTTTGGAACGACTTGAGGGTGATTTTTGGGAAAGCTATGCCTTTAAAGGATCAATCAAAACACAAATCATAATTTACTTAACCAAATCCGTATGAATTTCATTCTTCCTTGTGACACAAAAGTAGTCAGTTCGCAGAATGACAAGGCAGCTTTTTCATACGGTGAAAGTGAATGGTGACCATGTAGGTCAAGCCAAGCGAGGTTGTAGTCCATAATGACTTAAAATTGGGTTTGTTTCTCACAGAAAGCTCTTATAGAAGTTACAATACAACTAATGAGTCATATATGGGTTACTTTGAATGTCTTTTTAAACTCATTGGATAAAAACACGATGCAATGAAAGTGAATGGTGACTGAGGTTGTCAGTCCCTCACATTCAGCTTGTATCCCATGGAAAGAAAGAAGACAATACGGATTTGGGACAACACATCATCGTGAATAAAGGGTTACGTAATTTTAATTTTGGGAGCGCTGTTCCTTTAAATATTCATTATCATATTACTGTAATGTTAGATCAGGCGTTAAACGCTTGTTCTTGGGTCATAGATTTAACATAACGGCGATGATTTCTTACAAATGAAAACAAATCATTCACAATATTACTCAAAGAGAAAGTTTCACACTCACACAACTCAAATCCTGTCAAAACAAAGTCTGTACACACCCACTTTCTAACTGTTCCCATTTACCTCAGTACATAACAGGAATATCTTGACGTATTTCACACCGAATTCGATTAAAAAAAACCTGTCATTATAGATTAAAACTAATGTTAGCATGGTGGCTAACACCTCAACTCCGCCAACACACATTATTCTCACTTTCTTTGTCAACAAATTTGATTACATACACAAATACTATAGTACTTTGAACACATACGTGGAATACAGCGTTCATTTGGAAACCAAAAGTAAAAAAACAACAAATTTAACCTGCATTTTGTTAGCCGGCTTGCTTGCTGGCTAACTGTGCAGCGCGCGATCCCGATGGATATTCACTGAGGAGCGCGTGCAAATTGTTTCTCTAAAACGGCAGTTTTTAACTCATAAACACAGTTCCGAAACCAACCAACCCTCAAAACATTTGCAAAATACTCACCTCTTAAGGATAAACGGACGGAAGTGGGAATATAAGGAAGCTGAGAGGAAAATCTCAAAAAGTGACGATCGTGTGCACGTGCAGATGGATGGATGAGTTGCATCGGATTGCATTGGTTGTTGCAGCTTCAGCTGCTGAACAACACGAGCTCGACTTGTTGTTGAAGCCCACTGCATTGTCTTTGTTCTTGCTGAGGCATTTCATTTCACATGATGCCTCGTGCTCTGGCATGCATTCTGCAAAATGCTGCATGTGTGCAAAGCATAGTTATAATCAAAGTATATGTTTTTAGGTGAAATAAAGAGATTTAAGTGCAGTAAAACGCATATAAACAGTCTGGTTAACCACACAATGCACGCCAACCCCCCATTAACACCTTCTCCATCAGTAAACAGAGGTCAAACTGTAAGGTTAGAAGGTCAGCAGCACTTTGGTGGGTCAATATTGACACACATTGAACATCACATTAGCAAGTGATAACTTAAAAAGCAAAACGTGCTATTAGATATTTAAATGCAGAATGTCAAAAATGATAAGGCAACACTTTACAAGAAGGTCCTGTTGGTTAATGCATAAGAAGTATATTTGTTACAGTATTTATTAATCTTTGCCAATGTGTTCGTTTGTAAAAATACAAGTGTTGTTAGTTCATGTTAGCTCAGGTCCATTAAAATAATATTAACCAGATACAACTTTTATTTTTAATAATGCATTAATAAAACTAATAATGAACTAAGATTAATAAATGCTTTAGTAAATTAATAAATGTATATAATAATAATATCTGATATTCATTTTTCAATAAACAACAAACAGTCTATGCATGGAAATGAAACACGTAACATTTTATTTGTTTGATGTTTGGGAAGATGAAGGTCTTTTATGACATGGGGTTAGAGATGATCATACTAAATTAGATTTAGATTCACTTATCTCCACTGTTACCCTCAAATGCATTTCCTCGTATTGACTGAACTGACATGGAGAAACAAATACTACATTATAGAGTGCATAATACATTAGAAACACATTATAGAGCACATTTAGAGACACTGGGATGGCGCAGATCTAATGCCAAATGAATTTCAGGCAATGGAAACAGCTTCTCATAGACAGTGCTTCTTCAGCTAAAAAGATCATCACTGAAAAATAAAAATCTCTCAATTATACTTTTAAAGGGTCCAAAGTAAGGAAACAAACTGGTCTGTGAAAAAAGAGGCGGTCATTTTTGCTGGCCTGAAACTAAACATTTAATTTTAGTCAACAAAAACACCAGACAGCATTTTCTCAGCCTAGTCGGAGTTGCTGTCGTCGCTGTCTGTGTACGCCCCCAAGAGGCTGAGAGACGAACCGTTCTGAGACGAAACACTGGCTGATTTTGTGGAGGACTCTGGTTTGGACGCACCTGCCCCTGAATGATCAGGAAAGACAGAAAACGCAGGTTAACAGATGGGGAAAAAACCCTAAACTGTGAGTTTGATGCATATATACAACATTAGGGTTTGTTGGTGGAAACTAGTTGTTTTTCAGGCATCACTTACATAAGCCCCCTCAATTAAAATAAATAATAAAAAAAAAAAAAAAAAAAAAAAAAAAAATATATATATATATATATATATATATATATATATATATATATATATATATATATATATATATATATATATATATATATATATATATATATATATATATATATAATTAACAAAAAAGTTAATTTTGTCCTTTCCACTTTACATAAGAAAAAGGCACACTCCACCTCTGTAGCGTTCCTCAATTCCAGAGAAATAAAAAATACCCAAATCCTGATATACATCCAAAACTGCTGATGTAGATTTTCATCATTAATATGAACAAAATAATATTAATAAAGACCATTTGTTATCTATTAAAACTTTTGAGGTCACTAAATTGTTATTAAAGACACTATGGATCATGTGACACTCTGGAGTAATGATGCTGAAAATTCAGCTTTGATCACAGGAATATATTACATTAAAATATATTCACATATAAAACAGCTCTTTTAAACAGTAATAAAATGTTACAGTATTACTATATTCACTGTATTTTTGATCAAGTAAATGCAGCCTTGGTGAGCAGAAGAGGCTTCTTTCAAAACATTCAAAGGTCATTTAAATCTGATTATGTCATTTAAACTTTCATAATCGTAATGTTATTCATTTCTGCTTACACTCCCCACACACTCGCTCCGGCCGGACTGTCCCTGAAGCTTCCGAGTAATCACAGATCATTAGCCGTAATAGATCACAAACCTGTTTGTGTGTCAGGAGCCTGTTGTGGTGAAGCGTGGGCAGGTTTCTTCCTCACCACCAGAGAGCCCAGAGCTCCCTTCCCGCCCAGACCTCCGACACTCCTCTCCCAGCTCTCCACCTTCTGCTTCTTTACACCCACAGACGACGAGCCCTGTGGAGTTCAGGAGGAAAAACAGTACAAAATTAATAAGAGAAGCATATGAGGCAGTAAAATAGAAAGACAACAGAAAAATTATATGGTTACTTGGCAAATAAATAAATAAATGGACATTAAATATTGATTTAAGATGAAATTATGTGAGAAGAAAAAAGTGATATGAGAAACATGAAACTAGCACAACTGCTCTAAAGTTAAGAATAATTAAGATTCTTTTTATGTTTTTGAAAGAAGTCTCTTCTGCTCCCCAAAGCTATATTTATTTGATCAAAAATGCAGTAAAACATTAATAGTTAAATATTATTACAATTTAAAAGAACTGTTTTCAATGTGAATATATTTAAATATTCAGCAAAGCTAAATTTTCAGTCTTCAGTGTCACGTGATCCTTCAGAAATCATTCTAATATGCTGATTTCTTATCATGATCAGTGCCGTTTTTGCTGCTTAATATTTTTGTAGAAAAGAAATACACCATTCAAAGGTCTAGGGTCAAATTCATTTTTAAAAGAAATGAATAGATTTATGCGGCAAGGACACAAAAGGTAAAAACAAAAAATTAAATAATGTTAAAAAATGTTTCTTGAGCAGCAAATCTTTCAAAAATAAAAAATATTAATCATTCCAAACTTTTGACCAAAGTTTATGTAGGAAATTGTTTGCCTGAGAGCAACAGGAATAACATTTGATCACAGCATGTCAAAACCGACCAATCACAGTTGAGTACTCCACAGAGACATGTAAAAAAATTTTCATATCAAATGTATAAAAGTGACCAAAAGAAAAATAATAAAATAACATTATAAAATAAACTAATGAGATTGAGGCTTCTGTCTTTCACTCAACCTGTGATCCTGCACTCCCGTCTGTGGTGAGGATGTCTGTGGGTTTATCAGCCGTGTGTTTCCTGTCTCCGTCTTTTGCATTTTCAGTCTCTTCCTCAGAGTCGGAGTCCCTCAGTCGTTTAACCAGAGCTCTGTCTAACATCTCTCTATGAGGAGCAAGAGAAGAGAGAAGTCTAATCCACAGAATATTTATATTATATAATCCATCCTTCTTAATCTTGACATTATTGTCACATAAATGTAGATGGTAAACAATACAGACACAATTATGACTTTGAAATCTATGCATTTTAGTTTAAAATACATAGGTATAATCAACATGTTCATAAACTATATTTTAGATGCTGTAAATTACGGCTGCCTGATTTTTTTTTGGGGGGGGGGGGTTAATTTTTCTGATAAAAACTGCAATTTAAAGTGTGACAAATTCAGATATTCCACCATTAAAAGGGGAAAAATCGGTCATCATTTACTTCCAATCCTGCATGAATTTCTTTCTTCTGCTGAACACAAAAGAAATAAGAAGCAAAAAGTCCAAGCCTTTTTCTTTTCATACTTGGTCTCTCGTTCGTCTTCCTCTTGCTCTCGTTCTCTCAGTCTCTTCTCCAACTCCTTGTACTGATCCAGCATGCCCTCAAAGTCCACCTGCGCCTGTCTCTGGTTCAGGTCCTTCAGCTCCTGCAGGTTCTCCAGCACCTCCATCTCCATCTTTGAGTCCCGTGTGCGGTTCTCCAGGACCTGTGACAGCATTCAGGGAGATTACCTCTGAAGTTTGTATGGGTTTTTGATGGTTTGCTTACAAAGACACTGTAAAGGCTTTTATGTACACCAGCAGAGAATAAAACATGTTTTTTTTTGTTCACAAAAACACAATGCAGGAAAGTGGAAATAAAAGTAAAAATCAAACACGAATATCACAGAACAAAACAATAAACCCATAACAAAACCTCTAATATCATGAAAGCAGGGTTGCAAAAAACTTGACACAAATTTACAGGAATTTTTGGGAATTAATTGGAAATTTATATAAAATGTATTACATGTTAACTAACATAAATATTAACATTTTGTTTGGTCATAATAACATAAAATGACAATTATTTATCCAATTAATTCTAAATTTAGTACATTTGTAAAATAAGTATATCTTTATTGCAGCAACGGTCATGTGTGTGTTATTTATACAGTCACATGATCCTTCAGAAATCATTCTAATATGCTGATTTGATACTCAATTATCAGTGTTGGAAACGGCTGCTTAATATTTTTTATAACCTGTGATACTTTTTTCAGGATTCATTGATGAACAAAGAACAGCATTTATTCAAAATAGAAATCTTTTCTAACCATACAAGTCTTTAATATCAATTTTTATCAATTTCACACATTCTTGCTGAATTGTATTAATTTCTTTCAAAATAAAAATAAAGAAAAAAAAAATACTGACCCCAAAATTTTGAACGGTAGTGAATATTGTTACAAAAGATTTCTATTTTAAGTAAATACTGTTCTTTAATTTTTTACTCATCAAACAATCCTGAAAAATCTATCACAGGTTGTAAAAAATATTAAGCAGCTGTTGAGTATTAAATTAGCAAATTAGAATGATTTCTGAAGAATCATGTATCATGTGACACTGAAGACTGGAGTAATGATGCTGAAAATTCAGCTTTTCCTCGCAGAAATAAATTACATTTTAAAGTATATTAAAATAGAAAACCATTATTTTAAATTATAATAATATTTCACTGCTTTTTTTTCTGTATTTTTGATCAAATGTGCATGTTTGCATGCACAGTGCATGTAGAATGTGATTGAGGAATGTGCGAGGTAAATATTAAACTGAAATTGCATTAAATCTGGTGTTTTTAATGAAGATTATGCTTCAAGATGTTTTTTCAAACTACATTTAAGTTCCCCATTATAGGCTAACCTCTAATTTAGCAAATTCCCTGTTTATTTATTCCCATGGAAAGTTTCCAGCCTTGAAAAATCCATGTACTCTTCAAAGTTTCTAACGGACCTTCATTGGGTTATTGAGCTCTTCTTCCTCTCGCTCCTGTACGATCTTTTTCTCCTCCTCTTCCAGCAGTTTCTCCGCCTGAAAATTGCGTGTTGCACCGTGTTCCATGGCGTAGTCCGTGTTCTCTGGATCCGTCTGTAAAATACATCGATCATATGAAGTGCAACCGGACAAACGCACAAGAAAAAGTGTTGCACTACGACGTGAGTGTTCATACGAGTACCTTGAAGGTGATTTCAGCCAAACATCTGGTGCATTTAATGTAGAATCTAAAAATGGGAAGCCCCATGTACAGCTCGTTCTGAACGGTCTCCTTCCGAGCATTGAACTTCTTCCCTTTGTAAATGTATTCTCCGCACGTTTTACACCTGCAAAACGCCAAACATTGTTATCTGAAAGATGATGTAACCTCTACAGATGCTAACCCGAGAAATCGAGAGATTAATTGTCATTAAAATAGTTCTACGTTAACTTGGTGCATCTTATTTTCTACAGTTCTTTTATGTAATTGTATCCTTAGTTGAGAAGCTGCATAAAGTGCTGAATGAAATATTATAATATTTTTATATTCATATGAAACATGCAATAATACTAGACATTACTACCTCATGTTTTTATAAGAAAATCCTGTAATAATACAAATTATTTCTATCTCGAACCATATATTAGTTATATGAAATAAAAATAACTCTTGTCTCACCTCATATTAAATGGTGCCATCAATCTGACCACATACTGACGGTCTTTGGGCAGTTTGAGTTTAGGGATTTTTGACGGATCAAAATCCGGAGGATAGTATTTCTGAGGAAAAATAAGAAGAGGTGCTGTAAAGGTGGCAGTTTAACTTTAGAAACTTATTTCATCTTAGTTCAATACTATTACAACATGTATGTACTATAAGTGCACAGAAAACATTACTAAGAATAGAATGACTTAAATTTAGTAAATGTAAACACTGCGTTGCTACTTCATTAGCATGCTGCTAATAGTTATCTTAGGTCCACTGTGAGACGCAGCACAACAATAATATAAAATTAAAGAAGGAGGTACTTACGTTCAAAACCTTTCTTTCCGACATGGCTCTCTTTAATTGTCCAAAATGTAAACTAAAAAACAAAACAAATTAATGCTCAAGAGTTTGTTACTACACTAAGCGAGATGAACGTTTCTTCTTCGACGTCCCGAGGTCTGTGTTTATCCGCCACTCGCGCGTGGCAGTGCTGCCACCACCGGCGGAGAACAGGTATTACAGGCGACAAGAAGAATATCATGTGTACACAGGGCTGGGTAGGTTACTTTTAAAATGTATTTCACTACAGATTACAAAATATATGCTTTAAAAAGTAATTTGTAACGTATTTTTTAGATTACTTAAGTTCTGTAACTTAATCTAAATACTTTAGAATACTTTGGAATACTAATAAGTGTAGAACAAACACAAAACAAGTTTTTATCTCACAATTCTGACTTTTTTTCTCAGAGTTCCGTGATATAAAGTTGCAATTGTGAGTTATTAACTCGCAATTTTTAGACAAAATGTCAGAATTGAAAGAAAAGAAGTCTGAATTCTGAGATATAAACTCTCAATTTTGAGAAAAAAATCTCAGACTTGTGAGAAAAGTCAGAAATGAGATATAAACTCGCAATTTTCCAGAAAAAAGTCTGAATTGTGAGAAAAATGCCAGAATTGTGAGATATGAACTCGCAATTTCAAGAAAAAAAAAATCTGAATATCAAGTTTTTATAAAGCAATTCTGACTTTATAACTTGCTATTTTGAGTTTATATCTTGCAATTGCAGGGAAAAAAGTCAGAATGGTGAGATAAAAATTCACAATTATCTTTTCTTTTTTCTTGTTTACCTTTTTCACTGTATCGCAAAACATGAAAACAGCCGTGGATCATCAGGTCATGACATGTCAGTTGAGATTCAAGGATATGCAAACTTTTGAATGGGGCAATTTTTATAAATTCAGTCATCTGTTATGTGAAATAGCTTATTCAGGACAGTACTAAATAAAAATATAATTTTCATGATCCCTCTTATTTTGTTAAAATTATTAAAATGCTGCATATTCTACAAGGGGAATGAAACTTATGAGCAGAAATGTTGCTTCGGATGCTTTTTCAGACGGTCAGAGTCAGAGAATCATTCATTTCTGTTTACATTTCACAGTTTACATTCAAAGTAATCACTTTGGTAATCTAAAATACTTTTCAGATGTAACTGGAATCTGATTACCACCCATTTAAAATGAAATACAGTTACTCACATTTTGTAACTAAGTTACTTGTATTTCGTTACTCGCCAATCCTGTGCATACATAATAATTTAAGCCAAGTAATATAAATAAGAATAGTATGCAAAAAAACATGAAGGTGAGTAAAGTGAAAAACAGAAATACATTTCAAAGACATGAAGACTTCACTGAGGCCACTAGAGGGAGAAGCTGGATAATAAATCAATTATTCAACGGTAAAGAGTTTTTCATGTTGCTTCGAAGAATTTAAGCTCATGTTAAAGTAAAATCTGTCACAGAAGAAAGTGTTTAGAGGAGATCCTTTGCAGCCTAATAAATAAAAAACAAATATTTGAGTGCAGTCTCAAGAAAAAGACAACAAAAAAAGTCAGTGGAAACACAAATCCCGACATTATCCGTCAAAACAATCAATACTTGCAATAAAAGAGTCGTAGAGTCATATTTCCTGGCTTTGTAACTCAGTAGGCGCGCGCAAGCGTTTGGTTATGATGCGCGTAATCCTGCAGCGCGCGCGCGCAGGCTGTTTGGCAGCAGTTCTCGCGCACAGAGAGACGCGCAAACTGCTGCTGTGCGCCAAACAAGCTGGAGAAATTCCTAAACGGGCTAAAATCTTCGATGGGAAGCGCTGGATACAGAGTTCTTTTCATGTGAATGCTGGGAAAATATATAAAAAAAACTTTAAATGCGCATCGCGTAAATCAAAACACGTAAAATGAGCGTTGCGTGGGATTCAAGAGTAATGCATTTGTGCGGAATCCAGATTTCAACGAGCAACTGTTTACCTACAGCAACAGAGACTGTCTGAACAATCTTGCACGGAATACTTTTATCTGGGGTTATTCCCATCATGGATCAGTTTGGGATTTTGGATTTACATCAGCGCAATAAATGGAAATGCGTGGATACAGTGCTGCAATTAACGGAGTTTACATGTAAGAAAAAGATTTTATTTACATTTAAATCGATGAAATAGCTGTATTACATTGTGCAATCTTTGTAAAGTTTTGGATCTTTTTAGTTTTCCCATGCATTGTTGGTGTAATTCCCCATTTGCAACATTAAAAAGGACTTTATGAATTGCATATACATAATAACTGAAGCCAGTGAGGTCCAAAAACTTTCTTTTTCATTTCAACTGGGAGATAAGTTGAAACATTTAAAGAAAAATCATGTATATTGAAAAAAAAAAATGCAAAGCGTCCTTGATCAGGTGACTCTGCACAGAATTGCAATGCTGACCAGGGCTGGGTAGGTTACTTTTAAAATGTATTTCACTACAGATTACAAAATACATGCTTTAGAAAGTAATTTGTAACGTATTTCGTTACATTACTCAAGTTTAGTAACTTAATCTAAATACTTTAGAATACTTTGGAATACTAATAAGTGTGGAACAAACACAAAAAAGGTCATTGCGAGTTTTTATCTCACAATTCTGACTTTTTCCCTCAGAATTGTGTGATATAAAGTTGCAATTACGAGTTATAAAGTCAGAATTATGAGATATAAACTCACAATATTGAGAAAAGTCAGAAGTATGAGATATAAACTCGCAATATTGAGAAAAGTCAAAATTATGAGATATAAACTCACAATATTGAGAAAAGTCAGAAGTATAAGATATAAACTCAGTATTGCAAGTTCATATCTCCCAATTCTGACTTTATAACTTGCAATTGTGAGTTTAAATCTCGCAATTCGGAGAAAAAGAAGTCACAATTGTGAAATTCAAACTCACAATTGTGAAGGAAAAAAAACTAATTGTGAGAAAAAGTTGCAGTGACGAGTGAATTATAAAACGACTCTCAAACAACTATCACAAAACATGAAAACAGTCGAAAACATGAAACTTCACTCCACTTTTTCAGACTCTCAGTGTCAGAGAATCACCAATCGCTGTTTAAATGACATTAAAACTCAAAGTAATCACTTTGGTAATCTAAAATACTTTTCAGATGTAACTGTAATCTGATTACCACCCATTTAAAATGTAACCGTAATGAAAAACAGTCACTCAAATTTTGTATTTTAAATACGTAACTAAGTTACTTGTATTTCGTTACTCCCCAACCCTGATGCTGATATAGTGCAAAATAGCATTTTCACTTGTGGACTCAGATGTTTGGAAAGTGTAAACTTTTTTTAACCCGAAAACAAAGGTTGTTTACTCGTACTCATGTTAATGATGCCATGGTTGCAGGTTCAGTTCACATGCACTAATGAAAATGTCCAGGAGGATGTATTTCCCTGTGCTGAGTGTCTGAACCCCACCTGACTCTCTGTCCTCACTTGTCTCTCATTCTCTGGAGTTCAGATGGCCCGCAGGGAGGACAGAGATATAATGCATTATGGGTGACAACTATACATGACGCCTCCCATTTAATGATCCTTGATGGATCTGTTGGTTTTATCAGGCCAGTCAGAGCAGTGAGAAATCAGTGAACGTGTGACTTGTGTGTTGGTGTAATTTTCAGGAAATTCAGTTTCTTTATGAAATCCCAGTGTGTGTGTGTGTGTGTCCGTTTTTGTGACTTATGAGGACATGAATTTGTATAATGACATGGGTATGACTCTGGTATTACAACTTAAACGTGTGTGTGTGTGATTGTTTTAACACTTTACTTAAGCATTATCAGCTAAAACTAAAGCCATTTTTTTGTTACTTTAAATAAACGTTAACTGAAGTGAAAAACAAAAACAAACTTATTTTATTTCAGCTAGTTGCCCAGTTCTCATTTTTATTTAGTATAATGTAATGTACTAAAATAACTAAAACTGAAAGTGAAATAAAAATGAATATAAACTACAATTGTTTTTAAAAAAACAAAAAGAAAAAAAACAGAAAAAAGACTAAAACCTTAACAAAAATAAAAGTATAAAAAGTAACTCAAAATATCAATAAAAACTATAATAGTATCTCAATGATACACTGACTTAATATATATATGATAAAAGTTTTACTAATGCATTAAAATGCATTCATAATTCCTTATAATGCATAATATGTTCTTGTCATAATGCATTTTAATATTTAATACTGTAACACTTTAAATCACATGACCAAAACTCATAAAATTCTTATATTTAAGCATGAATTGATAAGCATTATGAGTTTCAATTGGTTTCAAGCAGAGATTTTTAAGTGCAATCTGGTCAATAAAATGCAATTAATTTGCATGATAAAATTAAATAAGCAATTTAGATGTACATAAAATAACTTGACAATAAAAAATATTTACTCACTTTACACACAAAAATATACAGTTACACTTTATTTTAAGGTGTTTTTGTTACACTGTAATTATAAATTTACGTACTAAGTAATATTAAGTAACTACATGCACTTACTATAGTGTTTAGGATCAGGGTTTTGGTTGGTTTAGGGTTAGTTGCATGTAGTTATGCATAATTTATAGTTATTACTATTGTAACTACATGTAACATATGTAAGAATGACACTGTAAAATAAAGTGTTACCAAAAATTGAAGAAGATCAGATAACAGGTTAGTTTATTCCACGAGATAAGATACACATGGATGAGATCCGAACAAGCACAGAACAGAACAGGGAGATTTTAGGGAACTGAACAGGGAGAACATGATCAGATATAAAATAGTTAACTAATGAGCAGAACAAGACAAGAACTAAATGCAAACATAACAAAGAGTGTTACAATTCAGTTTGTTTATATAAAGCTTTAATGTATACAGCGTTATGAATACCTTAAAATGATATAGTTGATATATGAATGGATGGTTGGATGTTTGAAATGAAAATGATGCCTTAATTCTCAGTAAAAAATAGGTAATACAATCTCTGTTTGTGCTGAGGGAGTATTTGCACTTCAAAATGCTTGAAATGACTGTAAGCAATTTCTGTGTGAACTTCATTAAAAACTGTCAGGTGTCTTTTGTCTGTTGGATGAAATATTACAATTGGCTTTGAACAATTAATCAATAACACACAAGCTAGCTGTTGTATTGAATATCGGTATTCAACTATTTTGATCATTTTCTCCTCAACCAATGAAAATAGACCAAAAATAGTGGCTTTAATGTGAACCATATAACGTAAGATTAAAATTTAGGATGTATATTAAAAAGAGAATCTGGTCTACTAAATTGAATTTTGATGAGGACTGCCTAAATCAGCCGTGCTGCATGATCAGAGTCTCTAAATCCGCAAGTAAAATAACCTGCTGAAAAAGTTAATACAATCAAGAGATACAAAAAGATGAAGAACCCAGAGAAAGCACAAGTGTGTAGCTGTGTGTTTGTGATCATCGCAAAAAGCTCTATGACCCGCACTCAGAAATCAACCCGATTTTGCATTATTAGCTGAAGGACAGGTCTAGATCATGAATACAGGCATTTTCTAACATTCATTTCAACAATCATCAGTTTGATCAAAGGTTAGGAAATTATATGCCGGATTTGTAATTTAAATGACTCTTTTTATGTTGTGAATGGTCTTTGTTAAGGCTGTTAGGCTGGTCTGAAAGCTTCAGAAAAACTGTACATGGGGACAGACCTGTTAGTATAAATGAGCACCGAGACAAGCATTATGATCCTCTAATACACTCTTATAAAAAAAGTTATTCACATATGGCTAAACATTTATTAGAGCGCTTAAACATTTATTACAGAAGCTTAACTGTACTGCTTGACGGAGCACGTGAATGAACCTCATTGGTTCTTGCAGAAGCTCAAATGTGCTGTAACACAAGAATGAACCTCATTTAAACCAATGAGGTTCATTCTCGTGTTACGCAGCATGTTTAAACTTCTGTAAGAACCAATGAGGTTCATTCTTGTGTTACGCAGCATGTTTAAACTTCTGCAAGAACCAGTGAGATTCATTCTTGTGTTACGCAGCATGTTTAAACTTCTGCAAGAACCAATGAGGTTCAGTCAAGTGTTACGCAGCATGTTTAAACTTCTGTAAGAACCAATGAAGTTCATTCAAGTGTTACGCAGCATGTTTAAACTTCTGCAAGAACCAATGAGGTTCAGTCAAGTGTTACGCAGCATGTTTAAACTTCTGCAAGAACCAATGAGGTTCAGTCAAGTGTTACGCAGCATGTTTAAACTTCTGTAAGAACCAATGAAGTTCATTCTTGTGTTACGCAGCATGTTTAAACTTCTGTAAGAACCAATGAGGTTCATTCTCGTGTTTCGCAGTATGTTTAAACTTCTACAAGAACCAATGAGGTTCATTCAAGTGTTACGCAGCATGTTTAAACTTCTGCAAGAACCAAAGAAGTTCATTCAAGTGTTACGCAGCATGTTTAAACTTCTGCAAGAACCAATGAGGTTCATTCAAGTGTTACGCAGCATGTTTAAACTTCTGCAAGAACCAATGAGATTCATTCAAGTGTTACGCAGCATGTTTAAACTTCTGCAAGAACCAATGAGGTTCATTCTCATGTTACGCAGCATGTTTAAACTTCTGCAAGAACAAATGAGGTTCATTCAAGTGTTACGCAGCATGTTTAAACTTCTGCAAGAACCAATGAGGTTCATTCAAGTGTTACGCAGCATGTTTAAACTTCTGTAAGAACCAATGAGGTTCATTCTTGTGTTACGCAGCATGTTTAAACTTCTGCAAGAACCAATGAGGTTCATTCAAGTGTTACGCAGCATGTTTAAACTTCTGTAAGAACCAATGAGGTTCATTCAAGTGTTACGCAGCATGTTAAAACTTCTGCAAGAACCAATGAGGTTCAGTCAAGTGTTACGCAGCATGTTTAAACTTCTGCAAGAACCAATGAGGTTCAGTCAAGTGTTACGCAGCATGTTTAAACTTCTGTAAGAACCAATGAAGTTCATTCTTGTGTTACGCAGCATGTTTAAACTTCTGTAAGAACCAATGAGGTTCATTCTCGTGTTTCGCAGTATGTTTAAACTTCTACAAGAACCAATGAGGTTCATTCAAGTGTTACGCAGCATGTTTAAACTTCTGCAAGAACCAAAGAAGTTCATTCAAGTGTTACGCAGCATGTTTAAACTTCTGCAAGAACCAATGAGGTTCATTCAAGTGTTACGCAGCATGTTTAAACTTCTGCAAGAACCAATGAGATTCATTCAAGTGTTACGCAGCATGTTTAAACTTCTGCAAGAACCAATGAGGTTCATTCTCATGTTACGCAGCATGTTTAAACTTCTGCAAGAACAAATGAGGTTCATTCAAGTGTTACGCAGCATGTTTAAACTTCTGCAAGAACCAATGAGGTTCATTCAAGTGTTACGCAGCATGTTTAAACTTCTGTAAGAACCAATGAGGTTCATTCTTGTGTTACGCAGCATGTTTAAACTTCTGCAAGAACCAATGAGGTTCATTCAAGTGTTACGCAGCATGTTTAAACTTCTGTAAGAACCAATGAGGTTCATTCAAGTGTTACGCAGCATGTTAAAACTTCTGTAAGAACCAATGAAGTTCATTCAAGTGTTACGCAGCATGTTTAAACTTCTGCAAGAACCAATGAGGTTCATTCTCATGTTACGCAGCATGTTTAAACTTCTGCAAGAACCAAAGAAGTTCATTCAAGTGTTACGCAGCATGTTTAAACTTCTGCAAGAACCAAAGAAGTTCATTCAAGTGTTACGCAGCATGTTTAAACTTCTGCAAGAACCAATGAGGTTCATTCAAGTGTTACACAGCATGTTTAAACTTCTGCAAGAACCAATGAGGTTCATTCTCATGTTACGCAGCATGTTTAAACTTCTGCAAGAACAAATGAGGTTCATTCAAGTGTTACGCAGCATGTTTAAACTTCTGCAAGAACCAATGAGGTTCATTCAAGTGTTACGCAGCATGTTTAAACTTCTACAAGAACCAATGAGGTTCATTCTTGTGTTACGCAGCATGTTTAAACTTCTGCAAGAACCAATGAGGTTCATTCAAGTGTTACGCAGCATGTTTAAACTTCTACAAGAACCAATGAGGTTCATTCTTGTGTTACGCAGCATGTTTAAACTTCTGCAAGAACCAATGAGATTCATTCAAGTGTTACGCAGCATGTTTAAACTTCTGCAAGAACCAATGAGGTTCATTCTCATGCTACGCAGCATGTTTAAACTTCTGCAAGAACAAATGAGGTTCATTCAAGTGTTACGCAGCATGTTTAAACTTCTGCAAGAACCAATGAGGTTCATTCAAGTGTTACGCAGCATGTTTAAACTTCTACAAGAACCAATGAGGTTCATTCTTGTGTTACGCAGCATGTTTAAACTTCTGCAAGAACCAATGAGGTTCATTCAAGTGTTACGCAGCATGTTTAAACTTCTACAAGAACCAATGAGGTTCATTCTTGTGTTACGCAGCATGTTTAAACTTCTGCAAGAGCCAATGAGGTTCATTCTCGTGTTACGCAGCATGTTTAAACTTCTGTAAGAACCAATGAAGTTCATTCAAGTGTTACGCAGCATGTTTAAACTTCTACAAGAACCAATGAGGTTCATTCTTGTGTTACGCAGCATGTTTAAACTTCTGCAAGGACCAATGAGGTTCATTCAAGTGTTACGCAGCATGTTTAAACTTCTGCAAGGACCAATGAGGTTCAGTCAAGTGTTACGCAGCATGTTTAAACTTCTGCAAGAGCCAATGAGGTTCATTCTCGTGTTACGCAGCATGTTTAAACTTCTGTAAGAACCAATGAAGTTCATTCAAGTGTTACGCAGCATGTTTAAACTTCTACAAGAACCAATGAGGTTCATTCAAGTGTTACGCAGCATGTTTAAACTTCTGTAAGAACCAATGAAGTTCATTCAAGTGTTACGCAGCATGTTTAAACTTCTGTAAGAACCAATGAAGTTCATTCAAGTGTTACGCAGCATGTTTAAACTTCTACAAGAACCAATGAGGTTCATTCAAGTGTTACGCAGCATGTTTAAACTTCTACAAGAACCAATGAGGTTCATTCAAGTGTTACGCAGCATGTTTAAACTTCTGTAAGAACCAATGAAGTTCATTCAAGTGTTACGCAGCATGTTTAAACTTCTGCAAGAACCAATGAGGTTCATTCTCATGTTACGCAGCATGTTTAAACTTCTGCAAGAACCAATGAGGTTCATTCAAGTGTTACGCAGCATGTTTAAACTTCTACAAGAACCAATGAGGTTCATCCAAGTGTTACGCAGCATGTTTAAACTTCTGTAAGAACCAATGAAGTTCATTCAAGTGTTACGCAGCATGTTTAAACTTCTACAAGAACCAATGAGGTTCATTCAAGTGTTACGCAGCATGTTTAAACTTCTACAAGAACCAATGAAGTTCATTCAAGTGTTACGCAGCATGTTTAAACTTCTGTAAGAACCAATGAAGTTCATTCCAGTGTTACGCAGCATGTTTAAACTTCTGTAAGAACCAATGAAGTTCATTCTTGTGTTACGCAGCATGTTTAAACTTCTACAAGAACCAATGAGGTTCATTCAAGTGTTACGCAGCATGTTTAAACTTCTGCAAGAACCAATGAGGTTCATTCAAGTGTTACGCAACATGTTTAAACTTCTACAAGAACCAATGAAGTTCATTCAAGTGTTACGCAGCATGTTTAAACTTCTACAAGAACCAATGAGGTTCATTCAAGTGTTACGCAGCATGTTTAAACTTCTGCAAGAACCAATGAGGTTCATTCAAGTGTTACGCAGCATGTTTAAACTTCTACAAGAACCAATGAGGTTCATTCAAGTGTTACGCAGCATGTTTAAACTTCTGCAAGGACCAGTGAGGTTCAGTCAAGTGTTACGCAGCATGTTTAAACTTCTGCAAGAACCAATGAGGTTCAGTCAAGTGTTACGCAGCATGTTTAAACTTCTGCAAGAACCAATGAGGTTCATTCAAGTGTTACGCAGCATGTTTAAACTTCTACAAGAACCAATGAGGTTCATTCAAGTGTTACGCAGCATGTTTAAACTTCTGCAAGGACCAATGAGGTTCAGTCAAGTGTTACGCAGCATGTTTAAACTTCTACAAGAACCAATGAGGTTCATTCTCATGTTACGCAGCATGTTTAAACTTCTACAAGAACCAATGAGGTTCATTCTCATGTTACGCAGCATGTTTAAACTTCTGCAAGAACCAATGAGGTTCAGTCAAGTGTTACGCAGCATGTTAAAACTTCTGTAAGAACCAATGAGGTTCATTCAAGTGTTACGCAGCATGTTTAAACTTCTACAAGAACCAATGAGGTTCATTCTCATGTTACGCAGCATGTTTAAACTTCTGTAAGAACCAATGAAGTTCATTCAAGTGTTACGCAGCATGTTTAAACTTCTACAAGAACCAATGAGGTTCATTCTAATGTTACGCAGCATGTTTAAACTTCTGCAAGAACCAATGAGGTTCAGTCAAGTGTTACGCAGCATGTTTAAACTTCTGCAAGAACCAATGAGGTTCAGTCAAGTGTTATGCAGCATGTTTAAACTTCTACAAGAACCAATGAGGTTCATTCTCATGTTACGCAGCATGTTTAAACTTCTGTAAGAACCAATGAAGTTCATTCAAGTGTTACGCAGCATGTTTAAACTTCTACAAGAACCAGTGAGGTTCATTCTCGTGTTACGCAGCATGTTTAAACTTCTGTAAGAACCAATGAAGTTCATTCAAGTGTTACGCAGCATGTTTAAACTTCCACAAGAACCAATGAGGTTCATTCTCATGTTACGCAGCATGTTTAAACTTCTGCAAGAACCAATGAAGTTCATTCAAGTGTTACGCAGCATGTTTAAACTTCTACAAGAACCAATGAGGTTCATTCTCCTGTTACGCAGCATGTTTAAACTTCTGTAAGAACCAATGAAGTTCATTCAAGTGTTACGCAGCATGTTTAAACTTCTGCAAGAGCCAATGAGGCTCATTCTTCGTAACACCCAAGAATGAACCTCATTGGTTCTTGAGGCAGCTCAAACATGCTGCGTAACACAAGGATGAATCTCATTTGTTCTCATTTGTTCACGTTTCAATTTACCATAACTGATGTGTACATTGACGAATGTTTAGATGTGAATAAAAGCCTAAATGAAATCTGTACATTACATAAAGTGATCAAGTCTCTTTAGAAAATTTGAACTAAGCCACTCAATTCTTCATCTTTGTTTCGAAGATCAACAAAAGTCTTACGGATTTGGAATGACATTAGGGTGAGTAAATGATGACAGATTTTCATTTTGTTTTGCTACACTAGACTAGCAGCAACCGGACAGCTTGGAGACTTATGTTGGTGTATGTTTTTCATTGTTTTGTTAAAGTAGAAGCACAACAGAAGTGCCGTCCCACATTTATGTGGGTCTAAACAAACAGCTGAGTAATTTGCTGAGAATTGTGGGTCAGATCAAGCCGCTTAAGCCACTTTGAGACTGTGGGTTAGATAACGCTTTCTGGCTGTGGTGAAGAATTGAAAACATGTCTGCCAGAAGACGAACAGAAACTTCCTTCTCCAAGCACTAATCTTCAGAAACACGTCACTCCGGCTGCTGAGTTAAACTGCAATAAAAGCACAGGCTATTAATACGAGCGGGTTAGTCCTGTTAGTCGTCAGTTTTAATATATGCCCTGCCTGACACCAATTTACTCTGATGTTCCATTCAGGATGAGAGATGAAGCAGGAAGTTGAGAAGGTCAAGGCTGGATAAGCTTTTGCTTTATGCAGGACTTAGTGGATGATTCCTTATACAACATACAGTATAACTGTACTGAATGAATCCTCCTTTATTCAAAAGAAAGTTCTAAACACTATTTAATGAATATTCAAGAAATTACTATGGAATTGATAATCACTTAAGATTTGAGAATCTTACACACGACCACTGGATTTTGTTTCTGTAACTTTCATGCAACGTCACCATGATGAACTACTTAGATGCTTTTCTCTTTACTTTTCTTCATCATTTTAAACTCTACTTAAAAAAAAATGAAGAACAAAGAATGTGCATCAAGTATGTTTTGCTTTTTTATGTTGTTAAATTATGAAGCCATTACAATGCTATCATATTTTGTGCAGGAAATTAGCATATTTTGCACGATATGATTATTGTCCCCATGTAAAGTACAAAAATGTGAATATGTGACGTCATACGCACGCATATTACACGATCATTCTGTAGGCGCGTAGTGTTTCTTTACAAAGTGGCATTGCCAACTACTGGCTTGGGAGCATAATACAGCGACGTTTTTGCAGATCCTTGTGAACGGCATCGTTTTGACAATGTTGTCGTCTGTACGTGAAAAACGCAAAGGATAAACTTTTCACAAACTTCACAATCTTGTCATGTAATCGTACCCTTAGCTTCAACCCTACTTAAACTTACTTGATCCAGCCTATCAAGTTGCAAGATATAATAATTTGCTCCCTTGTTTTACTAAATCATGGCTGCGTTAAGTCAAAATGAGGGAACGAATTAGTACAACGTAGCCACGATTTACTAAATGGATGGAACAAATTATTATATTATGTGCATGATTTACTTAAAACGAGGGAACAAATTAGTAAATCATGGCCGAGTGAATGATTTCTTAATTCGTGGCCTCAATCTAGACTGGAGGCTTACACTGAACTCTTAAATATAAAGGCTTTTTATGGCATCAATGATTCCACGAAGAGCCTTTAACATCCATTCCACTGTTCTTTGCAGAGGAAAAATGTTCTTTTGATTTTAAATGTTCTTCACACTAAGAAAAAATTGTTCTTTTAAGAACTGTTCGCTGAAAGGTTCTTTAGGGAGTCAAAAATGGTCGTTCTATGTCAGGGTTGGACAAACTTGGTACTGGAGGGCCACTGACTCGCTTCCACCCCCAATTCTAATCAAACACGGCTGAACCGCTAATCATTTCCTTCAGGATTACTAGAAGGCTAGAGGCAGGTGAGGTTTATCAGCTTTGGAGCTAAACTCTGCAGGACAGTGCCCCTTTTTTTTTTCTTGATTCAAAATGTTTTTGAATTTTTGAGAGAGATACCCGTAAAAACATGAATTTGTAACGTCGTATTTCATATTCTGTCTATGTGCGCGTAGTTTTTCTATACAATGTGACATCGCCATCTACTGGCATGGGAGCATAATGCAGCATTTTTAGTCGTTTTCGCGGATCCTTGTGAATGGGGATAGTTTTGACAACATTGTCGTCTAAAACCTTTCCCTTTTTATTGTTGTTGTGTAAACGTACCCTCAGCTTCAACACTAATTAAACTCACCTGATCCAGCTAATCAAGTCGAAAGATATAACAATTTGTTCCCTCGTTTTAATAAATCGTACAAACAATATAATAATTCCCTTGTTTTACTAAATCGTGCAAATTATATAATAATTCATTCCCTTGTTTTACTAAATCGTGGGCATGTTAATTTAAATCAAAATGAGGGAATGAATTAGTGCAACGTAAAATTGAGGGAACTAATTATTATAGATTAGTAAAACAGTGAGAGAATGATTTCTTAATTCACGGCCACTATATATTTCATGTCCTGTGAGGGGATCCGCATTCATACACTGGTGGTTCAATAGTCTGGAGGTGAACGCTACACTCTTAAAAATAAAGGCTCTTTATTGGCATCGACGGTTCCCTGAAGAACCTTTAACATCCTTTCCACAAAAGGTTCCTTGCAGTGGAAAAGGGTTATTTTGGTTATTAAAATGGGCTTCAGACTAATAAAAAATGGTTATTTCATAAAACTATTCACTGAAAGGTTCTTTAGGGAGTCAAAAATGGTCGTTCTATGGCACCCCCTTTTGAAACCTTTATTTTTAAGAGTGTGATTTTAGATGTTACAGGTCTGATCTCTGATAAGTACATCCAGTGAACTTGAAAGTCACTGCGGGATCACCATCATGCCCTTGAGTGCTCCAGGTGACTCCAGCGGCACTCAACTCACAGTCGTTGTGCTGTAAATTGCAAAACAACAAGCTTTTTAAAAGCTTCAGAGTGACTTTCTAACGCTATTTTTCTCTCTGTCTCGTGGCCGACTCCATCTAGCTTTGAGTAACTTCTAGTACAGGACGATCAGGATGAAAAGATGGCGACCATGCTCTTACCAGCGGGTCCTGATGGCTTGCGACCGTACACTCGAGAGTCTCTGGCGGCCATCGAGCAGAGGATCAGCGAAGAGCGGACGAAGAACACGAAGGATTACAAGGCGGACCCTGGGTACACGGAGGAGCCCAAACCCCGTGCTGACCTGGAGGCCGGGAAGGTGCTGCCTCGTATCTTTGGTGACATCCCCGCAGGACTGGTCGGAGTTCCGCTGGAGGACATCGACCCTTTCTACTTCAAAAATCAGAGGGTGAGTCAGTCTGAGATTACAAGTGGCCTTCGGATGTTTTAGTGCTTCTTAGAAAAGGAGTAAGTGCTGTAAAATGAGGCCTAATGGATGTGAAGTTCATTTATAGTTGAAAATTGCCGCAGTCCATGAATAAACAGATGTATTTATACAAGTGCATGTATTTTTTATCTCGCACAGCAACCAGTGACGTACTTAAAAGCTGTGGGAAAACATTTTCTGTTTTTCCTGAATCATCTGCCATCTTGGTTCTTGGTTCTGGTTCTGACGTCAGTGTGTTTTACTAACGAAAAAATGGATCATATCATTGCATTTGTGTTTGAATAATTAGTTTTTGACTTGAAACAGTTGCATATTAAACTTAAATTTAGTTTATCCTTCCTATTTTGTTGTTTTTGGGGGGCGTGTTAGAGTGGGATTCTGTTAGGTGGTCCTCAGAAAAAAATTGGAAGATAAAGTGATCCTTGGGCTGAGAAAGTTTGAGAAACACTGCCATAGAACAACCTCTGAAAAGTTCCCCTGCCATTTCCATTCTCAAAAAAAGGCTAGTTGATTTGATTCAGTGGCTCATTTTAGTTTTATATGTTCATTCAATAGTTTTCACTAACAACCTATTATATTAGTTAGTAGATTAACGTTGGTGAACTTGAACTTGAAAAATTGTGTGTACTCACGACTTTCCGCAAGCAATTGCTTTTATTTCACCAAAATGAATGTACTATATTTTAGTTCGATAATGTTTATTAACTTTTTGAGCATAGAGCTGAAAATGAAATTTCCGACTTAAACTGTCGTAAATCTTGAATTTAAGTTTGTTCTCTTTTTTAAAGACGACACTTAGCAAGTTATTGCTGAGTGAAAAAGTTGAAGAAGTTAACTTAAAAACAGTTATAGTATAAAAATAATAATAATTTTATGCACAAAAATACTATTTTTATTTTTTATATGAAACTAAATATATATATATATGTATATAAATCTGAACAAGTTGTGTTCAAAATTTGAGGTTATATCTAAAAAGAATTAGCTTTCAGTAAGATTTCGTTTGGGCGCAGTACCAAAAGTTTCCACAAGATGAAAATCATTTCCCATTCGTTTCCAATTTCCCTCATTTTTACAAATGTGACTATTTTTCTTTAATCATGTCCATGATTATGTGTGTGTGTGTGTGTGTGTTCTCATATTAAGTGTCAGAACCTTTTTTGCACCAAGTTTTGCACCATTAAGATAAAAAAAAAAAAATTAAGAGTTCCAGTTAAAAATGACCAAAGAGCACCAGAGGGTTAAACATAAATGTTTTCTATTTTAATATGTTTTTTTTCACCATCATTACTCCCATCTTCAGTGTCACATGATCTCTTATTATCATCATCATCAATGTTGACAACAGTTGATAGCTTGGTAGTTTTTTTTTGATGAATAGAAAGGTCAAAAGAGCAGCATATATTTGAAATATAATTGTTTTGTAACATTATAAATGTCTTTAATGTCCCTTCTGATCAATTTAATGTGTCCTCGCTGAATAAAAGTATTAATATCTCTAAAAACAAAGCTTTAGCTGCTGAATAATGACGTTTCATATGTTCAGACTGACTGTTTCTCTTCTTTTTTCTCTTTTTACAGACCTTTATAGTACTAAACAAGGGAAAAGCCATCTTCCGCTTCAGTGCCACATCTGCGCTCTACATATTCAGTCCGTTTCACTGCATTAGAAGAATCTCCATACGAATTCTAGTCCATTCATATCCTTCCACAGCCTCTTAGAAGAACGTTTCTCTATGTGTGCAATGTTTACTTGCTTGTAGAATTACAGAGATTTGGTCTGTTTACAGCCGTGCTTCTGATTTGTGTCTAATAACTTGCACAGATATCAGACTTTAAGACCACAAGCTTCTCTAGAAACACAGCTGCACTGATTTCTTTTTTCATTTGCAAGGCATTTTATAAGCATATAAATCTGCTTTCCAAAAGCGCCATTCAAAAACGTATGTATGAGAATTGAAACTAGAGTTGGGCCAAAAAAACATGCTAAAAAAAAATCCACCCCGCATATCAAGTACTGCGTCGTGGCAACTGTCCACAACATCATAGTATCATGCTGGTGGTTTTTGCATGGGCAAACACCACTTACATTATCAGAAAATGTAGAAACGGTGATGTGGTTTTTCGAATAAGGCCTCTGAAACTAATGAGGATCAAACTAATATTTTCAAAAGGCATCAAAAGCCAAAAATCTGGTCCGACGGCAAAATGATATCCAGCTGCTCCCACTCTAAGGCCAACCTAAAATATTTACCATCAGAGTTCTATTGGATTTGCTCTCATTTCTGAAACAGCTCTGTAATGTTCTTCCCTGGCATCGCCGACCAAATCCGCTGATATTCCTCTTCTAATTCCCCAAATGAAATAAGAGCGCAGTGATTTGGCGTCATGTGACAGCTGCGTGCTAGAGCTCGTTGCGTGCACAGATGTTTTGAGCGTCCGCGGTCATGATGCACGCAGGTGTCCAGTCCTGTGTCGGCCGTTTCTGTGGTAAAACAATTAAAACCATTACGGTTTAGCAGAGAAACGGACATACAGACTGTGTCACAATGTCACTCCAGGTTACCGTCATCACGCTTCACCAGAATACTCTTATTTTACAATCTACATTCAACTCTGGGAACATTTCTACTGTGTGTTTCTTTTAAAACTCATAATATTCATACATATTTTTTTTCCGAAAAAATAATAATAATGATATTAATACAAAAATTGCTAATACTTCACGAATTAATTAATATATTGACATTTTACCTCATTTCCATCAAGGTTCTTTGTTTTAATTTGTATTTAGCACTGACCTGTTTGTATTAACAAAAAAACAAACAAACAAACAAAAAATCTAATTATTATTTTTACCATAACATTACTGACAATAAAAATACTGTTTTGTAAAATGTTTTTAAAATATTTAATTAATCAGAATTTGTTGCAATTAACTTGTTTTTACTGACAAATATATATTTAGATTAAAAAAATTGTATCATTGACACTATAACATTATCGACAATAAAAATACTGTAAATATATTTAATTAACCTGTTTGTATTGACAAATATATATATATATATATATAATTTTTGCCATAACATTACTGACACTAAAGATATTGTTTTATAAAAATATTTAAAATATCAGAATTTGTTAGAATAGCATTACTGACAATAAAAATACTGTAAAAATATATAATTAATCTGAATTTGTCTGAATTAACCCGTTTGTATTGACAAAAAAAAAAATATTATATTATATATAAAATTATTTTTACCATAACATTACTGATAATAAAAATACTGTTTTGTAAAATGTATTTAAAATATTTAATTAATCAGAATTTGTCACAATTAACTTGTTTTTACTGACAAATATATATTTAGATTAAAAAAATTGCATAATTGACACTATAATAAAAATACTGTAAAAATATTTAATTAATCTGTATTTGTCTGAATTAAACTGTTTGTATTGACATATATATATTTTTTTACCATAACATTACTGACACTAAAGATATTGTTTTATAAAAAAAATATGTAAAATATCAGAATTTGTCAGAATAGCATTACTGACAATAAAAATACTGTTTTGTAAAAATATTTAATTAATCTGAATTTGTCTGAATTAACCCCTTTGTATTGACAAAAAAATAAAAAAATAATATATATATATATATATATATATATATATATATATATTTTTTTTTTTTTTTGTAAAAAAAAAAAATATATATATATAAATATAAAATTATTTTTACCATAACATTACTGACACTAAAAATATTTAATCTGAATTGAATTATCAGTTGTGTTATAGGCTGTACTTTTCAATAAGTCTTTTTAAAATTATTATTATTATTTAAAAAAAAAAAAAATAGAACACTAAAGCTGCTTTTCCACGTTGCTTAACTGTTCCATTCGGTGCCGATCCGGTCCATTTTCTATTATAACGGAGCTCTTTGGAATGTAATCGGTTGTTGCCTTGATAACGCAAGAGTTTACAAATGATATGAGATGTAAATAGTGACCGTGTTATGGAGGATGATCCGACATTTCCATTATTAACTTGTGTTTCCTTCGCTCAAAGAGTTACAGAGAAACTGGCAGCCGGGCGACAGACAGCCGAAACAAGCTCAAGTGGAAACAGAACCGTAACCGTTCGGCCCGACGGTGGAAAAGCGGCTTTATTCTATCCCATCCCATTTTCTATATTTTCATGCTCTAATAAATTTACAAACAAAAAGTTTCTGATAATATGATGACGTAAATTATACCAAGTTACCGTTATTAGGGGCATCAATGCTAAATTTTCTAGACATTAGCGAGACTTTGTAGCATTTGTAGAATGACCCACATATAGTTTAAACACTATTCTGTGCCAAACGTGTTTCGTCTCTTCTGACTGGATGTTTTTTATAAGCAGTTCAGACAGGGCCAGCGATATCTTGTTTTATCCCCAAATGCCACGGGCTCTGAAAATCCCCACACTGTGTCCATGTTCAGGCTCTATTAAAACCTCAGATACATAGAAAAGAGAGTAAATGAAAAGCTGCTTGCCAATCACTAGGGTCAAATCCTTTCATATTTTCAGTTAGGATAAACATAAATGACATCATGAATATTATAGTTAGAAAATTGTTTAAAGACATGACGTATTGTACACCTTAGATCAGCACAGTTCTCCTTTACTGTGTAGTTTTCCCTACCATACATACTTTAAGAGGTCTTTTTTATTTTTATATGTTCACTTATAATGTTAAGATAAAACAAAAACAAATATATATAAAGAAAGACTTAGACTGACGCTCTGTCTGAAATGATCCGTTTTTAAGCGACGGCTCCTTTAAGACTGTCAGTAAACGCCCACTGTTTTGATTGGCTAACGTTATAGCCTGTTAAACGACTGAACGCCAGTGGGCGGGGCCTATGGTGTGACGATGTATATCTATTTGTTTATGTCTGTTAGGCAGTCAAATGTATTTGCCCATGTGACATCACTAATCAATATCTAAACGAGACATTTTTGGAACTTGATTAAATAAATGCTTAGTTTATAATGAGGAGGAGATTTTAAAGGGTTAGTTCACCCAAAAATGACAATTCTCACCCTCATGTCGTTCTACACCCGTAAGACCTTCGTTCATCTTCAGAACACAAATTAAGATATTTTTGATGAAATCTGATGGTTCAGTGAGTCCTTTAAGATAATGAACACTTTCAGATGCCCATAAAGATACTAAAATATATTTAAAACAGTTCATGTGAGTACAGTGGTTCAACATTAATATTATAAAGCGACGAGAATACTTTTTGTGCACCAAAGAAACAAAATAACTTTTCAACAATATCGGCTCTATCGAAGCTTTACGAATCTTTACGAATCTTTATGAATCTTTTGTGTTGATTCAGTGATTCAAAATCACTAATGACGTAACGAAGCCTCGTTTACTGAAATCATGTGACTTTGGCGCTCCGAACCACTGATTCAAAACAAAAGATTCGTAAAGCTTCATGAATCAGTGTTTTGAAATCGGCCATCACTAGATATCGTTGAAAAGTCGTTATTTTGGGTTTTTGGTGCACAAAAAGTATTCTCGTCTCTTTATAATATTAAGGTTGAACCACATGAACTGATTTAAGTATGTTTTAGTATCTTTCTGGGCATCTGAAAGTGTTCATTATCTTAAAGGACTCAGTGAACCATCAGATTTCATCAAAAAATATCTTCATTTGTGAAGATGAACGAAGGTCTTACGGGTGTAAAACGACATGAGGGTGAGGAATTAATGACAGAATTTTCATTTTTGGGTGAACTAACCCGTTAAGGTCTGAAATTGCAGGATTTTTAATGGTACAAAGACCTCTTATATGTCAATAGATCAAGGCAAATTAGATTTCTCATGTCATGACCCTTTAATTTGGAGATGTTTTAGGGTTATCCGTAACTGTTGTCACAGGCACAGCCAATCTGAAAGAATGACTTCTGCAGGGTTGGACAAAATTCACTGAATTGCAAAGATAGTCGGCATAGTTGCACGAACAAAGAAATTATATATTATATTATATTATATTATATTATATTATATTATATTATATTATATTATATTATATTATCCAAGTTCAAATTACTGTTCTACATCCTGTTTGCCACCTTAATTAAATGTTAGGAACTTAATTTTATTGCCATTCTCAATTAAATCCTGAATAGTACACATCTCTGAACTGCTGCTCATTTCCTTGACTTGTTCACTTTGTTTAGCTTGTTCATCATGTGCACAATTTTGACAAACTGCTCCTTCATGGCGATGTCGGATCCTCCGCTTTGGACCAAATACCTGGAGTAAGCAACACTTTTTACTCTGTTGATCTGTTTATAAATGTTTGAACATATATATATTTAAAACTGTAGGAAACATTGTGAATTTTACTACTGCCATCACAATTGCATCATATTGGTTATCTCTAGACGATGTCTATATAGATATTCTTATTTGTTCACCATTTTAAACAGCTGCAGATTTCATTTATTTGCACATTTTATGGTCACAAGCCATTTTACTTCTAAAATGCAAGTTCTGAGTGAAATAGGATATTTAATGAGAAATAAATGTACTTTAATTTCATGTTGACTTTAAAGCACAAGAATGTAACTTTAGCATAAATAACAGGGTTTCTGAAGGTTTTATAAACGTAAGACTGTTTCAAGACCATGGAAAGAAAATTTAAGGAATACATTGAAGCGAACACAATACGCCAATATATTATTTAAATGTTTTTGTCTAGGGAGAAACACAATGAGATGTATTAGCGACATTTCAGAGTTTGAAAATACAACTTCCAACAGATCTTCATTATTTTTTAAATTATTTTACCAAAAAAGTAGCTTGAATCGCTCTGCTCGCAACTACAAGAATATGGACACTTTACTATGGAAGCCCGTTCCCGCCACTGTTGAGAAAAAAAAAATATTCCGTAAGTCATAATAATGAGAAACTTTTCTCATAATAATGACTTAGTATCTCATAATAATGAGAAACTTTTCTCATAATAATGACTTGGCATCTGTTACTTAATCAAAAAGATATTTTTTATTTATTTATTTGTTTTAGAAACTTTCTCATAATAATGACTTAGTATCTCACAATAATGACTTAGTATCTCGTAATAATGACTTAGTATCTCACAATAATGACTTAGTATCTCACAATAATGACTTAGTATCTCACAATAATGACTAAGTATCTCATAATAATGACTTAGTGTCTCACAATAATGACTTAGTATCTCATAATAATGACTTAGTATCTCACAATAATGGCTTAGTATCTCACAATAATGACTTAGTATCTCATAATAATGACTTAGTATCTCACAATAATGACTTAGTATCTCACAATAATGACTTAGTATCTCATAATAATGACTTAGTATCTCACAATAATGACTTAGTATCTCCTAATAATGACTTAGTATCTCCTAATAATGACTTAGTATCTCACAATAATGACTTAGTATCTCACAATAATGACTTAGTATCTCATAATAATGACTTAGTATCTCATAATAATGACTTAGTATCTCACAATAATGACTTAGTATCTCACAATAATGACTTAGTATCTCATAATAATGACTTAGTATCTCACAATAATGACTTAGTATCTCACAATAATGACTTAGTATCTCATAATAATGTATTAGTATCTCCTAATAATGACTTAGTATCTCATAATAATGACTTAGTATCTCACAATAATGACTTAGCATCTTTAACTTAATAAAAAATAAAAAAGGTTGCTTTTTTGATTGTTAAAAAAGAAATTAAATTTTGTTTTAGAAACTTTCTCATAATGATGACTTAACATCCCATAATAATGACTTAGTATCTTTAACTTAATCAAAAAAACAAAAAAACAACCTTTTTTATTTTTTTATTAAGTTAAAGATACTAAGTCATTATTATGAGAATGTTTCTCATTATTATGACTTACAGAATATTTTTTTTTCTCAACAGTGGCGGAAACAGGCTTTCATACTTTACCGTATTTTCTGATCTCACTGCAAAAAAAGTGATGTTCTTCCTCAGTATTTTTGTCTTGTTTTCAGTGCAATTGTCTAAAGATTCTTAAATCGAGATGCATTTATATGTGATACAAAATTAAATAAAATATGAAGTCTTGTTTATGTGAGTTTATGCTTAAAACAAGAACAAATATCTGCCAAAAAAAATCAACTTAATTCAGAGGGAAGTTTTCATAACTCATTGACAGATATTGTTTTAAACATTAAATCACTTCATCTTGTTCAATTTTTCAAGACTTAATTTAAGTAAAACATCAAAGATGTTTAGATATTTGTATTGAAAAACAGGACAATAATACAGAGGAAGATATAATTTTTTTTGCAATGCGTGCAACATTTAATGCCATAAATTTATGGATTTGAGACTTTCTGCTCTGATTTAAGAACTTTTTAAGGCCTTAATTTGTGAATTAAGTCTTTTAAAGACCTGCAGAAACCCTGCATGTGTGCTTCAGAATGTGTAATGAAATGCTAAAAAGAGTTTTCGTCTCAATTTAATGCTTTGCTAGGGTCCTGAAAACCACATTGGTAAGAGTTCATAAGCCTGCTGTCGCCATTCTGCCTGCAGCATCAGGAATGCCACGATCCCATGATGTCACTTCCTGTTATGTTTTGAAGCTCTATAACATTATAGCCAATTCACACAGGAGCGAGAATTAAGTGTTAAATTTATACTTAAGCCGCGTAGCGCTGGTTTCCGGTGTCTAAGCCCTGGCCTAGATTTTAACAGATGACCGGAGTTACCGTATTCACCGATTATGCCTCTAGATACTCTAATACAAAGCCACGATGACAGAGTCTGACCCAGCTCAAATAAAGCATCATATGCATGCATGGAATACATTTTTAAGAGATTGAATCTGAGCATGCAGCATGTTTACAGTTTACACTGCATCAAAATAATCACTGTGGAATGTTATATATGTATATTTAAAGGGGTCCTATTATGCTTTTTTACATGTTCAACCTTCATTAGTGTGTAATGTTGCTGTTTGAGGATGAAAAAGGTCTGCAAAGTTACAAAAGTCCCTCCAGCGGGAGTTATTCTCTATATCAGTGTCGCTGTTTCTGAACTCCCTGAAACGCCTCCATTGTAGTTTTGAATTTTCTTCCAGGAATGAACACTTTATTATATTCCTTACTTTAATAATATTCCTCATTTAAATAATTCCCGCCAAATGCATGTACAAAATAAAGGGGCGTGGCCTGGTTGAGTTAGTTAGTAGTGTGTCGAAACTCACTGTTATGGTAAGGGGCGGGACATTTCCCAAAAAGTGCTTGACCAATCACAACACACTGGTCTAGCTGACCAATCAGTGCACATTGTGCTTTTCTGAAGGAGGGGCTTCATTGAGACAGGAACTAAGCAGAGCGTTACTGACAGACTGGGAAGAGAGGTGCTGCAACAATGTCAAATATGGGGAAAATAATGATTTTTGAACATTCAAGCTTAATAGGTCTTAATAGACTTAATAGGTCCCCTTTAAAAAATCCAGTTAGTTGTGACTAGTGATTTACAGCTCACTGTAAATATTTTTTCTTGTATTCTTTCAGGTACACATTCACTGGCATTTACACATTCGAGTCTCTGATTAAGATCTTGGCCAGAGGGTTCTGCATTGAGCCCTTCACCTTCCTCCGAGACCCATGGAACTGGCTGGATTTCAGTGTCATCGTCATGGCGTGAGTGTGACGTTTCATTTTTTATTAATGGGTAAAGGCTAAAAGAAATGTCTGTGGTTCAGAAATATGAAAGGTCTGTCCTCATTTACTCACCCTTGTGTCTTGTATGACTTTCTTTCTTCCCTGGAACACAAATGAGAAGTTTAGCTTAATGTTCGTACTGCACCTTTACATGTACAAAAAGCGTCAAAGAGACAACAATATTCGTAATTTCCAGGTATGTTTAAATGATTCGTTCACTTTCAAATGAAAATTAGCCCAAGATTTACTCACCCTCAAGCCATCTTATATGACTTGTTTCTGACGAACAAAATCAGAGAAATATTAATAAATATCCTGATGCATCTGAGCTTTATAATGGCAGTGAACAGGGGTCACGAGTATGAGCTGAAGAAAGTACTTCCATCCACATCCATCCATCCTAAACTCCACAGAGGGGTTAATATAGACCTTCCAAAGCGAAGCGATGAGTTTATGTAAAAAAATATCCATATTTAACAAGTTATGAAGTAAAATATCTAGCTTCCGCCAGCCAGCCTTCCGTATTCAAATTACGAAGAAAGTGTAAAACTCTTCAAAAAGCTTATGATACATCCTACGCCTTTCCTACTCAACTCAATTTATGGAAGTTGAGTAGGACGCAACTCTTCGTAATTTGAAGAAAGCTGAACACCAAACCAAGGAGACAAGAGACTGGAGTTCGGTAGAAAAGAGGAAGGAATCAAGAAAGATGTAAATCAAGGGATGCAGGTATCCAGAAAGAGATTTGTCAGGTGACCTAAATATTCAGCATTACAGCTGAACCAAATCAGAGGAGTGGATTAACTCAAAGAGAGAGACAGACTACTGCAGGATGAACATTTCCTCTCATTAACAAACCGCTCTAGTTTGTCCTTCCTAGCGGTTTTCTTCTCACGCTTTGCATCTAAACTTTTGTAGGGTCAGATAAATGTCAGATGCACTCTTTCTCAGGACACCAGGACATTTGTGAGCCTATCTACAAAAATATATGGTATATTATATCATATATATATTTATCTAATTATGAGGACATTCCATTGGCGTGGTGGTTTTATAATGAGCTAATGACATTTTCTGTCCTCTAACCCTTAACCTCCCCATCACAGAAAAATTTCAACATATTAACATTTTCAAAAATCATCATTTATTATGATTTATGAGCTGTTTTCGTCATGGGGACCAAAAAAGGTCAAATATTTCTGATATTGCCATCCTTGTACATTATGTTGAGTTCTGATGATGTTCAATTATTAATTATTATCTGTTAAGTTGTCTGTAAGCACACGTAGTGGGAACAATCTGCTGCTAGTGTGTGACACCAAAATATCCGCTCTGCTTGTTATTAATTTAGCAAAATGGTCAAAGCCCATAAAGCTCGGCTGATTAGATTATTGTGGCGTCTCTTTATGAGGGGACCGCGCCGATTTCAGACGTCACGCCACCGGTGGCAAAACTCTTAACTAGTAAATGCTGTGGTGAAATGGAGTCAGCATAGAAAGATTTTTTAAAAGTTTTTAAAGTTAAGCTGTATGTACGGCATCTGAGACAAACTGTTGATAACCACATTAAATCACTGAAACATGTACAGTAAAGCACAAGTTTACAGTAACTTACACATGATATGCATCAAGACTGTTTTTCCATCTACAGGAACAAAGTTGTTCACACAAAACCTAGACAAGTAGTCCTATGGGTAAATATGCAATTGACCCAAATAGTTTGATTGACAGGTGATCTGACCAATCATAACCCTGAATCCGGCATTTTGTCTGACAAAGCAGTCAGGGGAGTTAGTAGATTAACGTTGGTGAACTTGAACTTTACGTCTTTCCGCGCTTGAAACAACATTCCTTCTGATGTTCATTCATGTTTATTTGATGCTATAAATGAACTAGTATGAAGAGATGATCGGTTCACGAGGAGCTACAGCGATCTGTCACCACACATTAAACACACACTATACGCTATTTATTGATTAAACTTCTTTAAAAAATTACGATATATTAAATATGAAACTGTTTGTCGTTGTCTCCGGGATGTATTTTTCACTTCGTGAGAACATGATGTGTGGCATGAGAGCGCATGACTTGTCAGACATATCTAAAGGGGGCGGGGCTTTGTGAAGGGTCAATTGAGAAACTCAATTAAACACATTTTTAATTTTAAGAATTGATATAAGCTGCACATATTTTATTTATACCCTCTTGAATGGTGTCCATTCCATTACAGTAATTTTATTTTTTGAAGCATGAGTCAAAACGATTATCTTTGACTGAATATAAATCAAAGCTCACGCTCTTCACAGGGCTTAATCAGAGAATGACTGCAGTCTTTTTCTTTCCAGGTATGTGACCGAGTTTGTGGACCTCGGCAACGTATCAGCATTACGGACGTTCAGAGTTCTGCGTGCTTTAAAAACTATATCTGTGATCCCAGGTGAGGGACACGAGGGATCCGCTCAGCTTTCATACAGACACTAGATTGTGTAATATATTGCATATATTTTAACTTAACCTTCTTTGTTTTATTCTACTTGTGTAGGTTTAAAGACCATTGTCGGTGCTCTCATCCAGTCGGTTAAAAAGCTAGCGGACGTGATGATCCTCACTGTTTTCTGTCTCAGTGTCTTCGCTTTGATTGGTCTACAGCTCTTTATGGGCATCCTACGACAGAAGTGTGTCCGTAGCCCCGCCCACTGCGTTAACTCCACCTACCCCGGCAATGGGAGCTTCGTTTGTAACAATAAGACATGGCTGTCTGTCAAGGACTTCTTAACTAATGAAGGTTCAACTTATTTATATTGGATATAATGTTTCATATTATAAATGTTAGGAGAGTAATGATTCATTTCTTTTCTTAATGCATCGATTAAATATCAGTTTTTACCTAAAGCTGTGCTTTCTCCCATTTGTAGTCAGCGCTTCACTGCTCAAGTTTAGTGCGTTTGTCGCAAAATGTAAACTGTACTGTAAACTACTGTAAACAAAATCACTCTTTCATTGAACTGAAAACCAATGAATCGTGAATCGATTTGCTGTCAACCCAAAGATTCAAACCCCTACATTACCAGGCTAATATTTAAATGTTGAACAAGGTTCAGTGATCAGCGCTGAAAACAAATCAATGAAGCTCACCATGATAACTTTTGTCAGTCAGTATTAAATCAACGTGACAGCTTCTGTTAAAGGGATGGTTCTCCCAAAAATGAAAATTCTGTCATCATTTACTCACCCTCAAGTTGTTCCAAACCGGTATAAATTTCTTTGTTCTGTTGAACACAAAATAAGATATTTTGAAGAATGTGGGAAACGGAACAGTTCTGGGACAGAACTATTTTATCCTACTATGGAAATCAATGGTGCCCCAAAGCAGGCTAGTAACAAATTTTCTTCAAAATATCATCCTCCGTGTTTTTCAGAACAAAGAAATGTATACAGGTTTGGAATGACATGAGGGTGAGTAAATGATGATAGAATTTTCAATTTTGGGTGAACTGTCCCTTTAAGCTTACTGGATTTTCTAGGGATGTTTAATTTACGGATGAACTCTGTAATCAAACTGAATAGCCTTTCAAAGTGACAGTGATTCTCAGTCTGACATGTCTTGCAAAGTTTTCTCACTCTTGTTCCCTCAGACAATTTCTATAAAATTGAAGGTTCCAAGGATGCCTTAATATGCGGATACACAAGCGATGCTGGGTAAGTAATCCGACTTATTACATTCAGCAAACCCAACAAGGCTTTAGAATGCTAGAACTTTTAATTTAGAATTAAAGGGGACCTATAATGCCTCTTTTACAAGATGTAAAAGTCTCTGGTGTCCCTAGAATGTGTCTGTGAAGTTTCAGTTCAAAATGCCCCACATATATTTTGCTTCTCAAATTTGCCCCTTTTTGGGTGTGAGCAAAAACACGCCGTTTTTGTGTGTGGCTCTTTAAATGCAAATGAGCTGCTGCTCCCAACCCCCTTTCCAGAAGAGGGCGGAGCTTTAACAGCTCACGCTTCGGTTGCTCAACAACAACAAAGCTGGAGAATCTCACGCAGATAAAAGGAGGATTGTGTTCATCCTTACATTGTTCAAACCGGAGTCACACTGATGGAGAGACTCAGGAAGAAGTTACAACTTTTAGACGTTTCTGAACGGTTAGTGGATAAATTGATGTAGTTGCTGTGGAGTTGGTCAACTCATCACTAGCATGTGCCGTCATGTTCATCTTTTTTCCTTGAATTGACCCTCGTTTGTGAAGCAGTCCGGCGTAAAATGACGACATCAACAACACTCGACTACAACAACTCTTCCTCTTCTCTAAAGCAGTCCAACATGACCACGCCCCCTTTATTGCATGTTCCTGGGGGCGGGGTTTATGTAAATGTTGGCGTTTGTGATGTCACCAACCAGGGAAAAAGCTCGTTGTATTCCCAGCTGTTTGTTGTAGTCCTTAAAAATCTCTCTTTGCATTGAACTTTGAGCATCGTAACTTTGCAGATGTTGTTTCTGCTCAAACAGCAACATTACACACTAACTAAAGCTAAAAAAGTGAAATCATAATCAACCACCCCTTTAAGAATTTCTGTACAGGGTTATGACTACGAGATCCATCTTCAGACATTGCGTGCTTCAGCTCGGCCTTATGTAGATAATCACTCAGTATCAGTGTACCATGAGCTCGTACAGCCCATTGTACTATGAAATGAAACACTGTCGTAGTGCAGCAATAATTTCCATAAATCCTAAAAGGGATGGTGGTTTATCTGAGAACACACAGCTTCATCTCTGCGTGTGAGGAGACATCGGTCAGCATGGTGACATTTGGCATATAATCAGAGGTCTGTGTCTGTCAATCTCTCTCTCATGATATGACTACAATTTACAGTCATTAGAACGGTAAGCCTTAAAGCCCTATATAATGTTAGGAAAAATAGCAAATAAATAGAATTGCAAAAAAAAAAAAACCAGGGTAATAATCATTAAGAGCAATGATTTTTGGATGTTCATATACTTTCTTTTTTATGAAGAAATAATACTAGTAGGTTAATTCCCCTGATGAGTGTGAATGCTGTGATCTATTTATATGCAACTAGCTGAAATAAAATAAGTTTGAGTTTCATTTGTATTTTATTTTATTTCAGTTAATGGTTGTGTCAAATAATAGTTACAGGGATAGTTCACCAAAAAAAAAAAAAAAAAAAAAATTCTGTCATTTACTCACCCATATGTTGATCCAAACCTTTCTTTCTAGATATTTTGAAGCGTTTTGGTAAGCAGACAGTTGACGGTAGCCACCGACTTCCAAAATACTGTCTGGTTACCAACATTCTTGTCTTCTTTTGTGTTCAACAGAACAAAGAAATTCATTCACGTAAGAGTGATTAAATGATGACTGAATTTTAATTTTTGGGTGAATAAAATAAAATTAATAAAAAATGCTGCTCTTCAGCTTTCCCCAAAAGCGACAGTGAAAGTGACATGACGTGTAGCTGTGTATTTGTGTCCCATACTGGGAATTTGTGCTTTGCATTGTAATGAACACACACACGTACAACCAGAGCAGCGGGCAGCCACTTTTTGCTGCGGCGCCTGGGGAGTGATTGGGGGTTAGGTACCTTGTTGACGGGCACCTTAGTTGTGGGTAATGAGAGTGGAAGAGAGCACTGTTCATTCATTCCCCTCACCTACATTTCCTGCCGGTACTAAGACCCGAACCTCAACTACTACTCTAACCATTTAGGAACAATTACTCTAACCTCACTGGTTTAGCCCTCTCATATAGAGCTCAAACCAATCCTCATGTGAGACCTTAAGGGAACCAGCCCAATGCAATCTAGTAACCACTTACCTTAACTAACCTCTAAGATAATAAACCTGCAGTGATTTTCCTGTGGGAAAGAGGCTGGAGATTATGATGCACTTTCCTAAACATCTTGGATTGCATTGATGCCTTGCATTGACCCAATTTCAGGGAGCATTGACCCAAAGAGTAAAATATTTTTTTAAAAAAAGGCATGAAAACCTGTTCTACTAGAGCCTGAAAAACAAAATCAAGTCTTTGTAAAAGAGCATAATATGTCTAGCCAATGAAGTGGTAAAATTACAGAATGAGAGAGCAAATTTATTTATTTGACCGTTTACGTAAGCCAAATAATTAGAATTAATTCATTAAAAGAATTCCACTTTAACGGAAACACTTTATCGTATACAATCCATGAACACTCAGTGGGGATTTTTGTTTGTGCATAAACAATCTCACGGCAATAATCCGCTGAATTAAGAGTGAAAGTCCTTCATTGTGGGTCTCACTAACCATCTCTGTCTCTGCAGTGCACAGGGACATAATCCTGCAAATCCCAGAAACACTCTTCCGACCAGAGCCACGGGAGGATGTTTGTGGTGCCAGTGCTAGTTCAAGGATTTCATTGTGCTAAATATCCAACAGTGTTAATGTGCAATTCTGCACTTTTAGGGTGAAGATTATTAATGATTGAGAAACAAAAATAGTGAAAAACTCAGAATAATTGACCCTTCGCAAACAGTTTGATTGACAGGCGATCTAACCAATCATAACGCTGAATCCGCCATCTTATCCGACAAAGCCGTCAGGGAGTAGCCTATAGTAGATTAATGTTGGTTAACTTGAAAAATTGTGTGTCCTCACGTCTTTCCGTGCTTGAAACAACATTCGTTCTGATGTTCATTCATGTTTATTTGATGCTATAAATGAACTAGTATGAAGAGATGATCGGTTCACGAGGAGCTACAGCGATCTGTCACCACACATTAAACACACACTAGACGCTATTTATTGATTAAACTTCTTTAAAAAATTACAATATTTTAAATATGAAACTGTTTCATACATTTACATTGTCCTCTTTGCTCCGGGATGTATTTTTCACTGCGTGAGAACATGATGTGTGGCGTGAGAGCGCATGGGTTGTCGGGTTTAGCAACGGGTTTTGCGACGGGTCAATTTTAAAAATGCCAACCAGACATACAAAAAAATGAGCACAGAGACAATTTTCACTCAGAAATTGCTGGTAAATTTCACCATTAATTACAAAGAAATGGCAAGTGTCATATTCAGTTAAACAAAATTTTGAAGCAGAAAGACTGTAATAGTATTTTTTTACAATAGTAATTTTTTTTTGATACTGTAGTTCAGGCTCTGATTTCTGGAAGCTTTTGGGAAAGGCTATCCAATATAACTACACATAGAAATAAACAACTCTGTTTATCTTGATATACATTTGTAAAAACTGTTTAATACATTCATTTGTTCTTTATTTAGTCTAAAAAAGAGTTTTTTTTTTTGCAGCAATACCATATAGAAGAACCATTTTTGGTTCTGCAAAGAACCTTTCAGTTTTATTCTTAGTGTCAAGAACATTTTAAAAATCTAAAGAATCTTTTTCCACAAAAAAGAACCTTTTATGGAATGGAAATGTTATATAAGGCCAATAAAGAACCTTTATTTTTAAGAGTGTCGCATAGGGCTTTATAATTACTTGAGATGATTCACTTGCCTTAATAACCACAAACCTCATCCGATGAGCCCTTATAGCCAATATCAACCTCACCTAGTAAGAACAAACAATGATCTCTATTTTGTATTCGTCTGTGATCTGGATTTAACACTTTCAGTTCCCATAACCGCTCTTCTCGGCTCACAGCACACATCCCACAGAGGATTTCCCATCTACATTCACATCTGATCCATCCTAAGCTCTTTTGTAGGTTTGTTAATGGCTGTTTTTACGACAACAGAACATTGAGGATTACGCTGCTCTTCTTTCTCTCTCACTCTTTCTGTATAGTAAGTAACAGTGTTGAGAGCGAAAGACATACAGACTGAAAACACCCTAAATAACGTTCACATTAGATCAGATCAATGAATTACTTGGAGTGATATTGTGCTAAGGGAGCTTATTTATAAGCCTTAAATAGCCTTTGTTGTCATTCTGCTTTGCTGTAGTTGAGTGACTTGTTTGCAACGTGTTAGGAATAGCATGCATAAAATGACCCTGCTACTATTTACTAGAAAATCCTTCACAATGCCACTGATAAAATTAATTCAATTCTCAGCACATGAACTTATAAATACAGTGATTATTCTTGCATATACTAATGCTGTCAGCTGCCAAGGCCCCTAACTAGGCCCCCTAATTTCATTTTCGTAGAATTAGAATCCAATCAAAATGCCATTATATACCATATTTTACAGAACACAAGTCACACTGGGTCAAAATTGCATTATCGAAAGAAAAAAAAAACATGCATTTTATTATATATTCTAAAATAATGTAAAATAAAATGCTAACAAACATTATAAATACAAAGTATTTTAGTTTCCCTTGACAACAATTCTTTTAAAGGGATAGTTCACCTAAAAAAAAAAGAAAATTCTGTCATTAATTCCTCGCCCTCATGTCGTTCTACACCAGTAAGACCTTCGTTCATCTTCAGAACACAAATGAAGATATTTTTGATGAAATCTGAGAGCTTTCTGTCCCTCCTTTGACTGCCTACTCAGCTACTACTTTCAAGCCCCAGAAAGGTAGTAAAGGCATCATTAAAGTAATCCATGTGAATGTGCGCTTTAACTTCAATAATTTTAAGAAATGACATGAATACTTTGTTTGCGAAAAAACATAATTTTTCACTTTATTTACAAAATATTAATCTGATCTCCGACATGCGTTCGACACAACACGCATGTGTCGTTGTGCTCTTGTGAACGAGCGTTGGAGATTAATATTTTGTAAATAAAGTGGTAAATTATGGGGTTTTTTTTTTTTCGCAAACTAAGCACTTGCGCCGCTTCATAAAATTGAGGTTAAACCACTAGAGTCACATGGATTACTTTAATGATATCTTTACTACCTTTCTTGAAAGTAGTAGCTGAGTAGGCAGTCAAAGGAGGGACAGACAGCTCTCAGATTTCATCAAAAATATCTTCATTTGTGTTCTGAAGATGAACAAAAGCCTTACGGGTGTACAGCTTTTTGTAACCCTTTCAAAAAGAGCTTTGTACCATCTGCGATTTCAATCCTTAACAGGCCACAAAGCTGAACATTCACTATTTTGTGCTTTTGTGTTGTTGTTTTTGCGTACGTATGTTTTGCCAGTTGCGTGTACTGTATGACGAAAACAAATTTCCCGTTAAGGGAAAATAAACTGTTTATCTGTCTATCTAATTAATGACAGAACTTTGAATTTTGGGTGAACTCACCCTTTGAATTGAATGGTATTCAGAACAGAAATTAAAATGTAAGTATAAAACAAACATAAATAATGGCAGCATTTATTATAAAGTCCAAGCCTAAATTTATTTAAAGTGAAACTGCGTGTGGAAAACGTCTCATTCAGCACGAATCCATTGTTTTGCTACGGAGTTCATCCACAAGCCTCTGTGATTTTCTGGTCTATATGGCTCAGGTATCTTCAGTGCAAGTTCATAAAATTTGTTTAGTTGTTTTATAATATACCAAGTGAAAATCATAAGCCTGCTCACTTTTAAAATATATAATAATAGCACACCTGTGTCTGGAGCACAATAGAGCAGAAACACAAATATATGTATGATTAGCCTGCTGTCAAATGCTTGCATACTTACTGAATTCTTAAGCAGCTGATATGAAAGGTCAGCGCTTACATGTGAGTGCATGGGCAGAACCATCACATCAGCCACCTCCAGGACACTGTTACTATAGAGACCCGAGTACCTCTGTCCTCATGACAACCTCAATCCCGACTACTGCACAGAATTAACCTGTCAACTGGCAGCGAATTGGACCAGACCTACAGGAAAGGAAATATGGTTACACTTTATTTGGCAACACTTTATTTTACAGTGTCATTGTTACATATGTTACATGTATTTACTATAGTAATAACTAGAAATTATGCATAATTACATGCAATTAACCCTACACTAAACCCTCATCCTAACCCTAAACCTATAGTAAGTACATGTAGTTAATTGTCATTACTCAGTACTTAAATGTATAATTACAGTGTAATACTGACACCTTAAAATAAAGTGTAACCCTTTATTTTAAGGTGTCTTTGTTACACTGTAATTATACATTTTAGTACTGACTAATATAAACTACTAACTACATGTACTTACTATAGTGTTAGGTTTGGTTTAGGCTTAGTTGTATGTAATTATGCATAATTACTATAGTAACTACATGTAACATATGTAACAATGACATGTAAAATAAAGTGTTGCCGGAAAAACTAGTACTTTCAAACCGATTAATCGCAATTAATCGAATCTAACACAAAAGTTTGTTTACATAATGCATGTGTGTATGTGTGTATATATATTATATATGTGAGTGTGTGTGTGTATATATGTGTGTATATTTAATAATATGTACATTTGATTTGATTAATCGTGATTAATCGATTTGACAGCACTGAAAAAAACAAAAGTGAGGTCTCAAACGAGGTCTCTATACTTTTTCTTAAGTCTGCTGCTTCTGAGATGTTGCTCCTGAGAAAAATACCCCGATAATCTTTAAAACCTTCACTAGAACTATAGTTTCAGGGTACGTTTTCACGACGACGTACTAAAAAACGGAAACGTTTTTTCTTTGTGCAGGTGACAACATTATCAAAACTTTCCCCGTTCACACGTATTCGCGTTTTTGCGTTTTACATGGAGATGACAATGGAATCGTTTTCAAAAACGTGCACTTTGAGCCCCGTTTTCAAAAGTTTGCATTTTCAGGTCACCAAAACGCCGTTGTATAAACGAACAGCCAAAATGCATTAAAAGTTTTTCCATTTTTAGTTGAATTGTCGTGTGAACAGCCCCTAAGAGGAGATTTTAAAAAATGATTTAAACTGTGCTCAGATATATATTTACATTTCATCATTTAGCAGACGCTTTTATCCAAAGCGACTTACAAGTGAGGCAATTAGGGGTTAGGTGTCTCGCTCAAGCACACTTTAGTCATGGTGTCGAAGGTGGAGAGAGAGCTGTTCATTCACAATCAATTCCCACCGGCATGGGATTTGAACCAGCAACCTTCAGGTTACAAGCCCGACTCCCTCACCATTAGGCCTACGATATGCCAGTATGCCAAAGTTTCCAAAGACTTCTCATTAGGGAATGTTTTTTTTTTTTTTGGTAAAGAAATTAATACTTTTATTCAGCAAGAATGCATTAAATTGATCAAAACGGACAGTAAAGACATGTATAATGTTATAAATGGTATCCATCTCAAATAAACACTGTTCTTTTGAACTTTCTATAAAGGATCCTGAAAAAATGTGTCACGGTTTTCACAAAAACATAAAGCAGCACAACAGTTTTCAACATTGAAAATAACCCGAAATGTTTATTGAGCAGCAAATCATCATTGATTTCTGGAGGATCATGTGACGCTGGAGTAATGATGCTGAAAATTCAGCTTTGATCACAGGAATAAATGATTCAATATTACCTTATTTTTGATCAAAACAAAATGCAGCCTTGGTGAGCATAAGAGGCCTTTGAACAACATATAAAATTATCTACAATTCTCTCATTAGTGCCTATTTTTATTCTCCTTTCAGAGAATTTTAGGATAATCATGAGATAACCCAGTACTGTGAGATTTCTCCTCTCGTCTATGACACGGGTTGAGTCGCTAAAGTCTCTGAGCGTGGTATTGTACTGCACTGTATTATATAAACCTGTGTGTGTTTGAACACATTGTCAGAGAGATCATGTTTGGGCGATCTCTCTCTCTCTCTTTCTGCCTTTGGGGCGAGAGATTTACAGATGGCCTCGTTTTGCGGCTCTGCTGTCCAGCTGTTGGCAGTTCCATTACTAAATGATCCCTCTGTCAGATTGACATGCGTCTGTCCTCTGCTTGGCCTGTCACTCAAACTTAATGTCACCATGGTAACGGAGAGGAAAAAGAGAATGGGCTGAGGTCAGGAGGAAAAAAATTAACTGCAACTCGATACCCATCTGTTTACTTATAATCTTTTTTTGGGGGCTTCAACACTGTGCTGCCTTATAGAACTGACATGGGTTTTTACTTATCATTCTCGCTGTTAAATATCTTCATGTTTCTTCCATACACAGGAAGTGTCCTGATGGGTTTGACTGTTTAAAAACAGGTCGGAACCCAAACTACGGCTACACGAGCTTTGACACCTTCGGCTGGGCCTTCCTGGCTCTTTTCAGACTAATGACACAAGACTACTGGGAAAACCTCTACCATCAGGTACAAGCCCTGACATTGAAGAAATAACAATCTTTTTATCACAGAGACTAATTTTTCCGTCTCCTTGGCAGACTTTGCGGTCAGCAGGGAAGACCTACATGATTTTCTTTGTGCTGGTGATATTCCTGGGATCGTTTTACCTGGTGAACTTGATCCTGGCTGTCGTGGCCATGGCATACGAGGAGCAAAACCAGGCGACCATCGCAGAAGCCTGGGCCAAAGAACGAGAGTTTCAGCTGGCGATGGAACAGCTACGCAAGGAACAGAGTGTAATTCGACAACTATTCTTATAAATTAACAGTCTGAAATTAACAAGAATCATTACCGGGACTTGTTAAGTTTTTATGAAGCCAAACTGGTTAGATCAGTTTCATTTAAACTGAGGTTGGCCATCTTAAATGTGGGTAAGTTTTATGGTTAAAATAAGGACCAGTCACAAAGTTACAAAGTCCAATTCAGAGGGGAAAAAATACTTTTTTTATATCTCACAATTCTGACTTTATAACTCGCAATTCTGACTTTATAACACAATTCTGACTTTATAACTCGCAATTCTGACTTTATAACACAATTCTGACTTTAAAACTCGCAATTCTGACTTTATAACACAATTCTGACTTTAAATCTCGCACTTCAGACTTTATATCACACAATTCGGACTTTATATCTCGTACTTCTGACTTTATATCACACAATTCGGACTTTATATCTCGTACTTCTGACTTTAAAACTCGCAATTCTGACTTCATAACTTGCAATTTTGACTTTATAACACAATATTGACTTTATAACTTGCAATTCTGACTTTATAACACAATTCTGACTTTATATCTCACAATTCTGACTTTATAACACAATTCTGACTTTATAACACAATTCTGACTTTATATCTCACAATTCTGACTTTATAACACAATTCTGACTTCATAACACAATTCTGACTTTATAACACAATTCTGACTTTATAACACAATTCTGATTTTAAATCTCGCACTTCTGACTTTAAATCTCGCACTTCTGACTTTATATCACGCAATTCAGACTTTAAATCTCGCACTTGTGACTTTAAAACTCGCACTTCTGACTTTAAAACTCGCAAATCTGACTTTATATCACACAATTCAGACTTTATTGCTCACAATTGTAAGAAAAAAGTCAGAATTGTGAGATAACAAGTCTCAGTTATCTTTTTTATTCAGTGGCAGAAACAAGCTTCCATATAATCGTTAGATTTTTCAGATAATAATAATAAAAATATTAATAACAACTTTTTGCTTTTCCAGTTTGGCTGTCAATTATCAATAGATAAAATCAAGTAAATGGATTGTGAATGTCATTTTATGTTGATTTTGAACGCAGCTTACAATTATTGAAATGAAATACTTTTCCCAGCACGTACCTAAAATGTGTTGCTTTGCACTGCAAGAACCCTGTATATTAGGAGTTTATACAGTTATTATACTCAAAGCATTTCATTTCAGTGGCAAATTCAACTCAAGCACATCTGATATTTCTGTTCTCTTTGTTGTTAGGCATTAGCAAAACAGCGTAGAAAAGAGGCCGAGATGGCCCTGGCCGTGGATTTATCTCCATCAGCCTTCTCTCGAAAGGACTCCATCAAATTCCGAAGTAGAACGAGATCTCACAGGATGCTGTCAGAGGAGACGGAGGACAACATTTCGCCAAAGTTTGACCCGTTTGATGAGAAAGTAAGTATTTTCAAACTGTATTTCAGAACTGCTTTATTTATATGTCATTCATGTTAACTAATGTATTAACTAATGTTAAGAATTAACACCTTATTTAATAAAAGTGTTGTCCTTTTATTAAAACAGAAATATGACAGCTTTAAAGCCCAAAATAAATATAACAGGAGAAATATACACTGGCGGCCAAAAGTTTGGAAATGTTATAATTTTTTTTTAATGTTTTTGCATTTATTTAATCAAAAATACAGTATAAACTGTGAAATATTATTATAATTTAAAATAACTGTTTCCTATTTGAATATATAATAAATTGCAATTTATTCCTGTGATCAAAGTTGCATTTTCAGCATCATTACGCCTGTCTTCAGTCACATGATCCTTCAGAAATTATTATGATATATTAATATAATTTGCTGCACAAGAAACATTACTTATTATTATCAATGTTGAAAACAGTTTCTGCTTTATATTTTTGTGGAAACCATGATTTTTTTCAGGATCCTTTAATGAAACAAAGTTCAAAGGCAGCATTTATTTGAAATACAAAATTTTACTATTTGACAATATTGCTGTTTTGTCATATACTGTAAATACAGCCTCGGTGAGCTAGACTTCTTTTAAAAACATAAATAAATATTAATTATTCCAATCTTTTTACCTATAGTCAAAACTTGTCCCGTGTTTGGGGAAACGGGGCAAAAAAAACATTTTAAATTGTAATAATATTTCACAAAATTGCACTTTTTACTGTATTTTTGAGCAAATAAATGCAGCCTTGGTGAACAGAAGAGATTTCTTTTAAAAACATTAAAAAAAAATTAATTATTCCAAACTTTTGACTGCCAGTGTATATAAAAAAAATATTAAAAAGTTTAGAAATAGCACTTTTAATGACCCTAGAAAAAATTTAAAATACCACATTTTCTACATAAAATCTAAAAAAAAAGGTCTTCTCTTTCTTATCATCTGCCCTTTAATCTCTTTCAATCTCCTGTCCTCCAGCCAGCTCACCCTCTCCTAGCCACTCTCTCGTCCCATCCTCTGAGCACTCGTCGTGGAAGCCAAGTCAGTATCTTTACCTTCCGGGCGCGCAACAATTCAGAGGCCGAATTTGCAGATGACGAACACAGCATTCATGATGATGGGCGGAGCCGAACGGGCTCCATGGCGACGCCGTGGCACAAGCGTCGTACGGGCAGCATCAGGAGTCACTCTTCACAGGTGTTCACGCCCACCCTCACTCGTAACGGCAGACTAAACCTTTCTGTGGACCATAACGGCATCACCAGCGTTGGCCTGCACACCCCGACCTCTTTTCCAGCGTTCAGTATGGAGAGGGTCAAGGAGGGCACGGTATGGTCTTATCTGCATCACACTAGTTTTACACAAAAAATGCTCCAAAGAACACAAAAGTAGTTATCAAGGAGAATGTCCTTAGAGTTTTTAATCTGGAAAAGAGCAGAGTTGATGACTTTGTCCCAAAAGTTAGTAATGAATGCATTGCAAAATAATAAGTGCAGTAAAACAAATGGACAAAGTGAGAGAAATGATACCGAAAAATATAAATTAAAAAAAAGTTGGACTATTTTAACCAATATGTGTATGTATGTTTTGCAGCTTGTGAGGAACACATTTTTCACAATACACACTGATTCAAAGCAGCTTTACAGAAAATCATGATGAAAATGTTTATAATATCTAAATATTTTCATGTCTTATAGTCGCATTTAGCAGATTACAGCTTGTCTGAAATATAGTTTACATTTTGTGACAATACAAGCCTTTAAACAGCGAAATCAGTAGGAATATTGATCTCAGTTTCAGAAAATTTTAATCGACACAATCTTTTATATGATGCACGCAAGCAGAGATTTGATCAGTTTTGGTAGATAGAGCAGGTGTACAGTGTATATTCGGATGTCATCAGCGTAGAAACCATGACAATGTAAGATCTGACCCAGAGGTAATATGTAAATTATGAATAATAATGGTCCCAGGACAGATCCCTGGGGGACACCTTGCTTCAGGGGGACAGTAGGTGATCAAATATCCTGTACTGAAATGTAGAGTTGTCTGTCAGAGAGATAGAAAGAAAACCAAGAAAGAACAACACCAGAAATATGTGAGAAATAAGTAACGGTATCGAAGGTAGAGCTGAGGTCAAGTACTAGAAGTACAGACAGAGAACACCAGGAAGTAGAAGATCATTCACTACCTTCATAAGTGCAGTTTCAGGACTATGAAGTGGGCGAAAACTAGATTGATGTGGATCAAAGAGAACTAGAGAAAGCAATAAAGCAGCTGAGATTTCTATATTGCTTTATTTGAGTGTATGTGGATAAAGTTGGGGAATAACTGGTGATAATACAGTTTACATTTTGCAACGATATAAAGAATCACACAGACGAGATTTGCTTTATTGTATTATCTGGTTTATATGAGTGTACTGTATGTTTCCAGGTAAAGTAGTATCCGACTTTTAATAGTCATTTTGATTGACAGGAGCCAGAGGGTCAGAATGAACAGACCACTGCAGATGTCAAGCTGACTGTCGACATGCAAGAGGAAGTCCCGCCCCCTCGCAGGAAGAGAGGACTGAGCTCTGTCAGCTTCTTCAGTGACGCCATGGACGGTGTGACGGACTACAATTATTTAGGAAAATAAAAATAGACACAAATGAGATCATTGTTGACATTTAGAAGAATAGAAGTAGATGTAGATATCAGCTCTCTAACGTTTGATTGCAGACTTTGGTACCATGTGCTGCTTATTTATTGTTTTTCATCTCTTCGCGTAGAACTTGAAGAGGCCCATCAGAAATGTCCTCCATGCTGGTATGAATTTGCAAAGAAGTACCTGATATGGACATGTTCTCCAGCCTGGCTGAGGATCAAGGACGGACTTAAAGTCATGGTGATGGACCCCTTCCTGGACCTTGCAATTACCATTTGCATTGTTCTCAACACATTGTTCATGGCACTGGAGCACTATCCCATGACTGATGAATTCAACAGCATGTTGAGCGTTGGAAACCTGGTGAGGACAATTACAGTAATAGTGGTGTTCTCAAAAACGTGGTTTGTTTGAGCATCTCAACCAGCCCTGTTTCTTTGCTTCTTCTGCATCTGTAGAGTTAAATTACTGGTTTGGAATAATTGCGATTTTCTTTTTAAAAAAATGTGTCTTATTCTCAACCAAGGCTGCATTTATTTGATCAAAAACACAGTAAAAACGGTATTTTTTGTGAAATATTATTACAACTATTTTGAATGTGAGTTTTCGGCATCATTACTCCAGACTTCAGTGTCACATGATCCTTCAGAATTCATTATAATATGCTGATTTGTTGCTCAAGAAACATTTATTATCAATAACTATTTTTTCCGTACTAATTTAACTTAAATTGAGATAATCGGAAGAAAGAAAACACTGGAATAAAACAATTGCGAATAAAGAAGCGTTCCATCCCATGTGGCGAACAAAATCGTCACTTTCTGGGAAATTGGCGCAAAATATCTGTAATCAAAATGGAAATTGCCGCAATCTGGAAAGCCACTGTGGCTCTTCTTTCCTACATCATGAGTGACTTGAGTCTCAGAGCCCACTTGCGTTCAGATCCCTGATGTTCGATCATGCGAGACGCTTCTGGGAGGGAATTAAACCAAGACTTTGGCTCAGTTATTTTATGAATGACCAAGCGAACGTTTAAGATCCTCTGCAATGAAATCTGTCTGCTGGTTAGTCCGGTTATCCAATCACATCCACTGTTAAGGCAAAGTCATGTGAGTTTTTTGTTGCACATTGAGGGATTTATTTGGCAAATGTGTTTCCATTGTAGTTTAGGTGGATATCTTCTTATCGGATAAAAAAATTATATCTGCCTCAATTGAGCGCATTTGTTTTTTATATGCATTTTTATGCAGTATCACAAAATGCGCATAAAATAGGTGGATGGAAACTTAGCTGATTTTGAAATCAGTTGCTCCGGCTATTATTTTTATTTAGAACATTTCACAATATTATTATTATTATTTTTTTCAAATAAATGCAGCCTTGGTCAGCATAGACTTCTCTAAAAGCATTAAAAAAAAATGCATTATTCCAAACATTTGACCCGTCTTGTATATGTTTGATTTTGATGTAAAGTTTTGTTCTTGCTTACCAGGTGTTCACTGGGATCTTCACAGCGGAGATGATGTTGAAGATCTTCGCTCTGGATCCATACTATTACTTTCAGCAGGGCTGGAACATCTTTGATGGAATTATCGTTTGTTTGAGTCTGATGGAGTTGGGCCTTTCCAACGTGGAGGGTCTGTCTGTCCTCCGCTCGTTCAGACTGGTAAGTTTCGACTCGGCTTACAAATAGTTCTCTAGATTGGAAAACAGTGAAGAATATTGCCACATGGACAATATATGAGAAATTCCATAAGGAGACCAATGTGAATATTTTAAATGAAACTGCAAGTTTTGAATCAGTTAAAAGGATGGGCTTTTAATAAAACTTGGCTATCTATGCAGTAGACAAATGATGCTACATGAAACAAAAAAAATACCTTTAAATGCACTTTTTGTTTTGGTTCGACTCTACTGTTAATTCGACTGATGCAAATTGATGTTTTTTGTGTAATCCAGTTGACTTTTGGTGACAAATAATCAGGAAATCTGTTCATATACAGATATGATATAAGTTGAAAATCAGCAAACTTATGCAATTACTGAAGCAGTGTCTGATGTTGCTGCAGTGAAGCTGCATGTGACAAAAACAGGCTTTAATCCTATAATCCAAAACAAGAATTCTCAGGAGAAATAGCAAAACCGTAAAACATCACCGAACACTGAACAGAAAGAACTCAAGGCTTAAATACACACAGGGATAATTAACTTAACCAGAAACAGGTGCGTAACTCAAACCGAAACCATGAAGACAAACAAGAAAAGGGAACAACGGCAAACAGGAACAGAACTAAACTAGAACTAAACCACAGTGGGTCTCATTCACTAAGCATGAGTACGCACAAATTTGTGCGTGAAATGAACGAACAAATCACGATTCTCCAAAAATTTCTTACTAAAAATCATTCTTAAATTTATGACAAAATATAAGAGCAAAAAAAGCAAGTTATATAAATATGAAATTTCATCCTAACAAGACTATAATTATATTAAAGTATGCTACATTAATTGTATTATATAATCCATATATAAAATTATATAATAAAATTATTACATAATTCAATTTAATCTTAAATACATTGCATCATATGCAGTGAATATGTACAGCTGGCTCATGAGAGGTCGGTATGAAAGGTGTTTATTGTGAGAATGACACACTTGGCACTGCTCGAGGATCAGGCGAGAGCGCGTCTTTAATGAGAGCGCGTCATGTGTGATGAGAGTGACTTAAGCTTGTAAGGAAAGTCCTTATATGGACGTGGTTTGGGCGTGTTTTATGCAAATGACAAATCTCGTGCATGCGGCCGCTCATTTACAATACTCCAAATTCACTAAAATAAGAACGAAGTTAAGAACAAATTCATGTCCGTACGGATGTGTTGTGAATTAGGGGGAGATTGTTCGTGACAGATCGCTGTAGCTCCTCGTGAACTGATCATCTCTTCATACTAGTTCATTTATAGCATCAAATAAACACGAATGAACATCAGAAGGAATGTTGTTTCAAGCGTAGAAATTTGTGAGTACACACAATTTTTCAAGTTCAAGTTCACCAACGTCAATGTACTAACTCCCCTGACTGCTTTGTCGGACAAAATGGCGGATTCAAGATTATGATTGGTCAGATCGCCTGTCAATCAAACGAAGTGAAGGATCAATTATTAGTGAAAGAGACTCAATGAAACTAAAACAAAACAGAACATACATGCTACAAACAAACTGTTTCAGTTGATTCACACAAATGAGCACTGCTTTTTGCGGCTAAAGTTTAAATAAAAAACGCTTTTAAACATTTTTGATGTAAAACTCACATAATTATGGGTCTCAAGACATGGAAGGATCATGAAACTAATTTAATGTCATTAAAAAAAACAAAAAAAAAAACGTAATGGCCAGCTAAAAAGCGTATTAAAATCATCAAAATATTCAGTGTTACTTAATTTTATATAACCAGCAAAATATCATGAATATTCAACACATTGCTTTGAATATTAGTATGCATCGTTCAGATATTACAGCTTTGAAAACCTCCATAGTTTTAAACAATTCAGATTTGTATTATCCCAAAACCAAAAATGGGCATAATTTCACTCTGGATCTTGATCCTTGGCTCTAAAACTGCCATCAGTTTTTGCATCTGTAGTCTGTAATTAGTAGGCATTAGTGTATTTGACTGAATCCATTAGTACAGATAGCCATTAAAGTTTTAAATGTCAACACATCTGTATTTATGTGATGATAAACACAGTACGCGTGACAAAGGTGGCACACAGACTCCATCTGAACTTGAATGACTCCCTTCAACTCAAGCGTCTTGCAATTCATTATCGGATTAAAGCTGCACAGAGCTTTTAACATCCCTTTATATTGTGATAATAAAAACTGTTAAGCGTCGCTGCGTGTGTACGTTAAAAATTCGACTGTCTTTTTTCATGGCTTCACCCACATGTGCATATTTGGCAGAGCCATAATCCTTTATCCATTAGTGAGATTAAATACGTTAGAGTTGACATCTCAAAAAGTGGGCTATACTTTATTTTAGGTCAACATCAGTCACATTGCAAACTGAATATAGGTAATGCTTTAGCTCAAATAAAATGACCAGTTAGGTGAATTTACATGTCTTTGATTGGCTCATGATTATTCATTTATATATTTGAGAGACATTTTAGAGTACAGCCAAACATTCTAATTCAACATGAACGCCATTTACAACTGCAATCTGATGTATTTCTTGAGATATTCAATGAGAAAAAAGGTTTTATCCATTGGAACTTGATGTTCAAATGTTTCTTTGTATGAAAAGTGGTTCAATGTTATGAAAAGTAAAAGTAAACCTCACTCCTCTGATATCAAGAGATGCTCTAGCGACTAACATTAGTCTAACATTATAACTTCTAGCCTCCTTGTTAGAGCGTCTGACTCCCATGCCAGGGACCCGAGTTCGAGCCCCGCAGCCAATCATATTTTGGTCTGGAATGACATGACCTATTCTGATAAGACCAGGAATAATTTACAAAATTATGCAAAGTCATTTTTAATTTCATGGTAACAATATTGATATATTTTCTGTATTTTGTCCTCAGCTGAGAGTTTTTAAACTAGCAAAATCGTGGCCCACCCTCAACACGCTGATAAAGATCATCGGTAACTCCGTGGGCGCCTTGGGAAACCTGACGCTGGTGTTGGCCATCATCGTCTTCATCTTCGCTGTGGTGGGCATGCAGCTGTTCGGAAAGAACTATCAGGACTGCGTGTGTAAGATCAGCTATGACTGCACCCTTCCTCGCTGGCACATGAAGGACTTCTTCCACTCGTTCCTCATCGTCTTCCGGGTCTTGTGCGGGGAATGGATCGAGACCATGTGGGACTGTATGGAGGTGGCCGGACAGCCGCTTTGCATTCTGGTCTTCATGCTGGTCATGGTCATAGGAAACCTGGTGGTGAGTACGAAAGCTGTGTTCTGCACAGGTTATGATAATAAGATGCTGTGGAATACTTGATTCTGATTGGTCAGGATTATTGTATGAAGATGTGATTGATCAGAGTGGGATTATCCGTGTTCCTAATAAATGCAAGTTCTTCTTATCTAGTGAGACTTTAAAGTGCCCCTATTATGCTTTTTTATATGGAAGCGGCTATTTACACTAAGTGAAAATAACAATGCTATTTAGAAAAAGTGAAAATGGCTATAAATTCTATTTACACTAAGTGACAATAGCAACATTTTCTTAACGATATGCTATTTACACTAGGTGAAAATAGCGCTAGATTCTATTTACACCATGTAAAAAAGTATCAGTTCTTTGCAATAAGAGTAAATAGTAGCCTAATTAGATACTCTCTATACTTTATATTGGCAGATACTATTTGCACCTCAGTATTTTTGTACATTAACAGGATGGAATAATAATGATTATATTTATTAAAATGATTTCATTATTTTAATTTTTATGGAAAATAAATTCGAGGAGGATTCGAACCCGTGTCGATCGTGTTAAAAGCCAGCGTTGCAAGTCTAATTTGCTACTGCTGCACCACTGAACACATTGACTTCTTTTTGACTTTTTGACAAAAAGAAAAGTTGAGTGGCACATTGGTGGGCGGAGCTAGTGTGAATAGCATTTGCCAACAAGGGACGCTATTTGCACTTTTTTTTAATATTATCTTTCATGTGGTGTGTTATATAGCTGTTTGCGAAGATCAACTTGCAGAATAAATGGAGTTATTTTCTCTCAAAAGAAAGAACTGTTTCTGAACTACCTGTAACGAGTCATAGGGAATTCCCAGCCTTACTTCCTGGACAAACCACTGTAGGTTTGTAACAAATTTGCATAATGCCAGCCTGTGATCTTCATTGGCTTCCCTTGAACAAAGTCTACTTTGAACCGTAGTTTGAACACCGTAGTTGTAGCTTGAGGCCTGTAAGAGTTTGGTTTGTGATCTCGACAAGTGGAGAAGATGCTGTCTTCAAAGCAAAGTAGACTCTCAAAAAGGAGGGGGATTAGAGAGACCGAATCCTTAATCGAATCGTTTCAGACACTGTGAGAGAAGAGGTGATGCTGCAATGTATATTATGAGAAAATTAAAGTGTTTTTGACCTTGGATGCATGTACACCTATTGTAGGAGACTCCTAAACAAAATTAGGAACCTTTAAAATAGCATAATAGGGGCACCTAAATACTGCTTGTTTAAATAGTCATTGAATAAAGAGGAAAATAAAGGGGTAATTCCCCCATACATTTAGTCATCATTTACAGACCCTGTTGTCTTCTTCCATAAAAGGCAGAGTGTCCAAGCTGATAAAAAAGTGAATGCATATTTTATTCTGGCAAGCCACAAGGACAATGTTTAGGATATTTTATGGTATTTTATTACCACCCACATTTGTTGTATGCAAAAAAGCATGCAGAATGTTTGGGTAAATTATTCCTTTAAAGACAAACTAAGAAAACACTATACGAAACACAGATCACATACAATGACATTTTGCATCAGAGCTCAGTTTGCATTCTTTTTGAGTCTTCAATTATCAACTGGTTTTCTGGGAGGTCTGGGAGGTTCATTATTCTTTGCATTCAAATATATATTTTGAAGATAAACCATCATACTCTAACAAAAATCTGATTGTGGGCATGTATAAGATGGCATTACTTAATTCTCCCAGATGTACTTGATCCAGTCGTGACCAGAAAATACCTCCAAGAAATGAGGGTTTTTCCCAGAAAATAAGACGCCACTAAGCTTTCCTTCCTAAGTTTTCCTGTTTTGACTTGATGACTGTCCTATAAAAAGAAATGAAGAAATTGAATGAAAAGAATGAAATTGTGAAAACTGTGAATGAAACTCCCAACTGTGTTTGGCAGATTGTAAACATAAATAAAACCTCAGGGTAGGTGTGAGGTGCCATTGAGGGATAGATATAGTTGGTTTAATTGGCTGTACATATTTTGTACAGTTGTTTGTGCACTATAGAATACTTGTTTTTAATAATTTTGTCAGCTATATGATTGACACCAAGGTATTCAACAGTACAATCTATTAAAAGTACTGTACTTCTGTCCCTTAAAAAAAGTCAAGTTTTCCTGTAAAAATATGTATACCCTGACTAAGAAAGAAAAATCAGCAAATTTTAGCTTGTAATATTTTACCCAGAAGTCCCCTGTTGTGTGTTGCTTGGAAACGCATTCAAAAGGTCCACAGGCTTGTGCTTAAGCATACTTAAGTAAGCCCTGTTATCCTCTTCTGGATTTTCCTGCTCAAAATTGGCAACTTGTGTAATTGTGTAACTGTAACAGCGACAGAAGGAGCTGATTGTCACTGGTAATTCATTCACAATGCATTTTTTAAAACTGTGTAAAAGGGTAGACAGCATGAACATGTAAAATTGTGGGGCACTTTGTCCTTTCTGAAATACTAGACAGAAAAGGACAAAAAAAAAGTGAAGTGTTATGGCTGGTCTCTCAGTGAAGATCTATACTTTCAAATGGAAGTCACTACGATAACGTATTGTAGGTCCAAAATTGTTGATCTGTCTTGCCGTTACACTCACCCCCCAAAACCTCGCTTCCATCCGGGTCACGGCACCAAATGTAACCGTGTCCTACTTGACCCGTTCCTAGTGGGATGGGAGGGAGGTTTACGGGTGTAACCGAGGCAAGCTACTAAGAGTTGTGCATGTGCAAACCTCACTCCCATGGCCTCAATGCTGGAGATACCAGTTCAGATCCCGCTCAGAGGGGGTCAAGTAGAACCGGAAGGCATTGCTGCCAAATTAAAGATTTTGTCAATAGATTTTTCTTGCAACTTCTTGGATAAACCTCATCTTGATTCCGTGACTCGCCCACTAATCTATATTTATGTTAAGATCAGTGGACTCGCCAGTATGACGTCATCTAGCGACATTTAGTGACCAGTTTTAGCTACTTTCAGCTGAAAACAATTGTCAAAACTGCCAGAGGGGTTTCATTTGGTGCCATGACTCGGATGCGAGTGAGGCTTAAGGGGGAGGGATTGCAGTCTCTAGCATCAGTCGCCAGCGCGCCTTTTGAGGCCAGGGAAGTGAGGTTTACACACACACACACACACACAGCTCTTAACAGCTTGCCTCTTTTAACCTCACCTCCCCTAAACCTTACTTCCATCCGGGTCATGGCACCAAATGTAACCGTGTCCTACTTGACCCGCTCCAAGTGGGATTGGGAGTGAGGTTTAGGGGGGTGAGTGTAACAGAGACAAGCTACTAAGAGCTGTGTGTGTGTAAATCTCTGTCCCCTGGCCTCAAGAAGCACACTGGCAACTGATGCTAGAGGCTGCTCCCATCCGGGTCACGGCACCAAATGTAACCCCTACGGTTCTATTCGATCTGCTCCGAGCGAGATTCGAACCGGCATAAAATAAAAATTTCATGCTCCTATTTTCTAAATACCAATAGCTCACATTGACCACTTCTATCAAGCTTGAATCTGTTGTCTCTTCCTTTGGAGGGTTCAAGCCACCTCAAAGATCTGTGAATCTCCTTCTCTCTTGACACAAGTCAGTTTGGGATTATCTTTGCCGTGTGATTAAAGGTCAGAGTGCAACTAATCAGGTTTCCATAACAACCCACAAAGTGGCTCTTACGATAGACCAGACTGCAGGATAAAAGCCTGTTATGAACATGGGACATTTTTGTAAGCTGTTGACAATCCAGCAATAGAACAAGGGCTTGACGTATGAGGTCTGCCGTGGAAACTGTTGATGTAACTGAAGGTATTTAGATCAACAACTGTTTGTTGCTGTGCTCACGTATATCCTAGTCAGATATAAAGATTTTCTGCCGTTTCAGTAAATGTACCGCTGTGCACAGCCATAACATCAGAAATACTCATCCCACTTTGAACATTGCCAGAAGTCATATAATTTGTTTACAGATCTGCATTCTTGGTTTCCCTCTAGGTGTTGAATCTGTTTCTGGCCCTGTTGTTGAGCTCTTTCAGCTCTGATAATCTGTCAGCGCCCGATGAAGATGGAGAAATGAACAACCTCCAGATAGCCATCGCTCGAATCCAGTCCGGTTTCTCTTGGCTGCTGAACACCATCAAAGACCTCTTCAACGGGAACTTGGCATGGCACAGACGGAAGGCCAAGGAGGTGCAGGCGCCCCTGAAAGAGAACCATGCTGACTGCAACGGTGGTTTGGGAAGTTTAGGGCCGTATGGAGAGAAGTACATTATTCCAGAAGGACAGGAAAGTTACATGACCAATCCCAACCTCACCATCTGCGTGCCCATCGCACCAGGAGAGTCGGACGTGGAATTTCTTGAGGAGGAGGATGAAGAAGACACAGTGTCATCAGTGGATGAAGAGCAGAAACCGGTGAGATGTTATTAGAGCTGATTTATTAGTATTAGTGTGGGGAATTTGGTTCATTAGTTTGATTCACAAGCAAATGACTCATATGAGATGGTTCTTTTTAATGCATGGGTCAAAACAAATGATTTGAGTTAGTGATTTGAATCAGTTGGTTGATTCACTCCGATTGATCCGATTGTATCATTAAGACACTATTATTTTTTTTATTATTATTTTAAAATTTGTTTGTATTTTTATACGCCATCATTTTATTTTTAGTTCGTTTAAGTAATTTTGCATATTTTGGTAGTTTTTATTAGTTTTATTTTTAACACAGTTTTTATTTTTTAATTTCAATTTTAGCTATTTTAGTACATCGAGCTAAACGAAATGAAATTAAACATCTGAACTTTTAAGAAATTTTAATTGGTGTCCACAAATTTGAATTCAACAACGGACAAGCAAGTTCATTTGCATATTGATATTCAGTAATGCCATCTAACACTGTTAAATTTAAATGTCTGGATTTCTAAAAGAACAAAAAAAACCAAAACAAATGCATAAATAGCACTCAGACTAGTTAGATATATAAACTTAAATCCTTCATATACTGCATATAATAGTTCATTTGTTTATCCCTTTTGTGAGAGGCTGGGAGCTCAAACGAGCGAGTGGTGTCAGAGGTCAGAGAGATGATATGATATGACACGTGTGAGGAAGCGAGTCAGTGGCCGTATACGTGGGGGGGGGGGGCATCCAGATTTATAAGCTGATAAGCTGCAAAGCAGACAAGGTGAACCCACCAGGCACGCCATACAGTAGAGCACGAAGAGCAGTAGGCTGCGGAGAAGAGCACGAGGAATGCGGTTATGAAATGGTGGAATGGTGCATCAAAAAAACCCACAAGAAGTAGTCCATACAACAGTGTTATATTCCAAACACCATTTTCCAAAAGCTATTTGCTGTACCTCTCAAATCTCTATTCTAGAGCCTATTCTAATATGGCGTGTCAAGATTATGTGGCATCATTGTTGACAGCATAGACACATCTTGTTGTGACTTATTTGAACTCTAAGCTTCACAACACTGGCTGCAAAGCGTGCTTATGGACTTCACTGAGACTTGCAAATGAAGTCTATGAGACCACAAGACGACGTTTGGAACAAGGCCTTTTAAAGTTCCCTATTATGCTTTTTCAGAGATTACCTTTCATATATAGCTGTTTGTGAAAGTAAAAGCTCTGCAAAGTTTTAAAGATCAAAGTCAACGATAAACGGAGTTACGAAAAATAACGTTGAACTGATTCAGTGATTATCGCTTAAACGCGATTATGAAATCACAAAGGCTGTGATTATTTTTTTTATGCGCAGCTTGTCAGTGAAGTACGGCTCCAAATGCTGATCCATCTGAAAGCACTGCGAGTTTGAGACACTTATGATGTACATTTGAAAAAGCAACGGGCGTCAAACATCTTATCCAACAAAAGACAACATTTAATAACATGTTTTTTCTCCAAACTCACTTCATAAGGTCAGTTGAACATCCTTCTGTGAGATGATGAGGCTTCTTACACAGAATAAGGCAGTCATGTGTTTATTATCCATGTTTAATCAATCAAAGCGTTTCAATCTTCTGTTTATTCAGCCACAGCGATATGTCACGCGTTATCTTCTTCTCCCGCTGCGTATTTTGAGTTTCAGCACAAGAGCGCCCTCTGGCTTTCAGATGGAGAAGCATTTACTGCTGATCACAGAGCTGTACAGCTCTGACAAGCTGCGCATTAAATAATCGCAGCCTTTGCGATGAATCGTGCAGCTCTAGTGTGCATCATACATGGAAAAACTTCTTCAATACAACTTAAAAAGCATCCCAGGATGAACTTCCCTGCATTGTTCAGATGCAAACTTCGACCAAAACCATTTTGACGTCTTATTTTTGACAAAATTAAGAGTATTCCAGGCTCTCTCTCACACACACACACATACTGCTCGCCTCATAATGTGGGATTACGTAAACAGCACTATTGGATTGTGCTGGCACCTTTGGACCAGTAATCTCTGTAAATCATTTTAAATATGTTGCCATCACATGCAGGGAAAATCTCATCAAAATTGTATTAAGAAGACCCACTGCATACGTAGAGAAAGAAACAAGGAGAATGAGTGTGTATTCAGGCAGATTTAGAACAGCTCTCTCTTGCCATCTCAGATTATACTGGAGATCACTGACCTTGACTTGTGCACTCGTGGATTAGATGCATATGCTAGTATCGCGCCATATGTATCTTGGGATGCATGCGTTCTATTAGCTGTCAGTGTTTTCCATGCCAAACCCAGAGGTTTTTTCAATCAGTGTTGATATTCTGGCTTATATGTGCAAAGATACACTTAATTATCAGATATAATACCAGTATATGTGAGGCGAAGCAGCTAAATGGTAGCATATGCATCGGATTAAGCATTAGACGAAGAATGAACATGATGTAGCTTTGCAAAACTGAGATGGGTCATAAATTACTATGTCCGCACAAGGTTTTAAGATCATCTTATGGGGAAGTAGCACTATGTAGCATCATGTTTGGAGAAGTAGCACTAGGTGGCTCTGTTTCCAAACTTCTCAGAGCATAATGCTAAAAACCTTGCCAAAGTTGTGTTTTAAAGTCGGCATTAAAAATTGCGGTAGTCTTTTCTTCTATATTGTGTATCAAAACGGCTTCTCGAACAAGGAAAAAATGTAGGGTGGGACTTGATTTTGTCCATGTGGAAATGATTGGATGGTTGCGGTTTGCTATTGGTCGATCTCATGAGAGTGACAGGTTGCCCCGCCCTCGCTTCAGTGAACATGTCATCACAGATGGAGGGGGAGATTAATCTTTTTGATGAAAGATTATGAGGGAATCATGAATTTTTAAAAAATAATTAAGCGCACGGATAAATAATTTAAAATAAAAAAAGGTACAGTCTAACTTCCTGTTTTCGACTTCGTTGTCGGTTTTGAACTGTCTAAATATTAAAAATGTATTCTGCCAGTTTTGTGTATGTTGTAATGAAGATCCTCTGGAGACCATTTTGGTAAAGACTGTCCAATTCAGAATGGCTGACAGATGTTGTGGCCACCAATGCCAAACAGGATATAATTGAAATAACTTAATCTTAATCAATGACCACTAGGTAACGTTGACAACTTAGTCGAAATAAAGCATTTGGACAAATCCGGCATGTATAACTATTATTTTACTGTACACTCTCTTTCAAAAGTTTGGGTTCATTTTGAAATAAACGCTGTTCTTGTGAACTTTCTATTCATCAAAGAATTCAAAAAAAAAAAAATCACGGTTTCCACAAAAATACGAAGCAACTGTTTTCAGCATTGATAATAAGAAGAAACGTTCAGCATATTTGAATGATTTCTGAAGGATCATGTGACACTGAGACTGGAGTAATGATGCTAAAAATTCAGGTTTGATTACATTTTAAAATATATTCAAATAAAAATATTTGATATTATAATATTCCACCGTGTGAAATGCAGCCTTGGTGAGCAGAAGAGACTGTAATGCAAGCGTTGCCACCTTACTCAACAGGAAGTCATCAGCCTCTCTGAAGGAAGTACCGTGGACCTGAGGAAGCCTGGGGAAGATGAGGAGGAATATTCGGAGATGGCAGATGATGTCATGGAACCAGAAGAGTGTTTCCCTCAATGTAAGCCAATAAAACACGGTCACAGGAGAACAAATATTGTGAGTCTTGTTTCATCAAAGCCATCTCTCTGTATCTCTCCAGTCTGTATGCAGCGCTGTAAGTGCTGTAATATAAACACAACGAGAGGTTTGGGCCAGATGTGGTGGAGGTTGAGGAAGACGTGCTATCAGATTGTAGAGCACAGCTGGTTCGAGACCTTCATCATCTTCATGATCCTCCTCAGTAGTGGAGCTCTGGTGAGGAACAAAGCTGACCGGTGAACTTTAACCATTCGTTTACTGTATACATTATAGCATTAAAGGCACACTATGTAACTTTTTTGTTCAAAATTTCCCGTGAATTCATCTTCCAAACAGCGTTCTTGTCTTATCCTGAATCACAACAGGCTATACGCCTATATTAGTGTTTATAATGACTATTTTAGACAGTATCCCAGTCCCAGTGTGACTCATCATATACATAAACAGAGAGCTCCGGCTACAATGTTCTTCCACAAGATGCATGCAGTTTTGTTTATGAACTGCTAGAGAGCCAAAAGTTACATAGCGGACCTTTAAATATGTCCATATTGGGATTAAATGCGTTGCTGGATTCATCAAAATCAAGTTTCCTGTTCTTATGATGTTATGATATTCTTCTTCTAACAGGCATTTGAAGACATTTACATAGAACAGCGGAAGGTGGTGAAGGTGGTGTTGGAATATGCTGACAAGGTGTTCAGCTACATCTTCGTGCTGGAGATGTTTCTGAAGTGGATCGCCTACGGCTTTAAGAAATACTTCACCAATTACTGGTGCTGGCTGGACTTCCTGATTGTGGATGTGAGTAGAAGAATCTTCTCTAGCGGAATGCTGGATCAGGGTTGAACGGTTGCGTTTCGATCCGGTAGACTTGGATCGTTTAGTTTAAGCCAAGACGTTACTAAGATGTATATTTAGTATAACATACACTCTTAAAAATAAAGGTTCTTTATTGGAATTGATAGTTCTATGACGAACCTTTAACATCCAATGAATCTCTTCATTCCACAAAAGTTCCTTTTTATAGTGAAAAAAGGTTCTTTTAGATTGGTGAAATGTTCTACAAACTAAGAAAAAAACAGTTCTTTTAAGAACTGTTCACTGAAAGGTTCTTTGGGGAACCAAAAATGGTTTTTCTATAGCAGAACTGTGAAAACCCCATTAATTCCTCTCTCTCATGTCGTTCTACACCTGTTAGACCTTCATTCTTCTTCAGAACATAAATTAAGATATTTTTGACCAAATCCGATGGCTCAGTGAGTCCTTTAAGGCAATTAACACTTTCAGATGTCCAGAAAGATACTAAAACATATTTAAAACAGTTCATGTGGTTCAAGCTTAATATTATAAAGCGACGAGAATACTTTTTGTGCTGCAAAAAAACAAAATAACGACTTTTCAACAATATCTAGTGATGGACGATTTCAAAACACTGATTCATGAATCTTTACGAATCTTTTGTTTCGAATCAGTGGTTCGGAGCGCCAAAGTCACGTGATTTCAGTAAACGAGGCTTCGTTACGTCATAATGATTCGCAATTTCAATATTTCACGTGACTTTGGCAGTTTGATATGCGAACCACTGAATCAAAACAAAAGATTCGTAAAGCTTCATGAATCAGTGTTTTGAAATCGTCCATCACTAGATATTGTTGAAAAGTCATTATTTAGTTTTTTTGGCGCACTAAAGGTATTCTCGTCGCTTTATAATATTAAGGTTGAACCACATGAACTGTTTTAAACATGTTTTAGTATCTTTCTGGGCATCTGAAAGTATTCATTACCTTAAAGGACTCTTAATTTGTGTTCTGAAGATGAACGAAGGTCTTACGGGTGTAAAACGACATGAGGGTGAGGAATTAATGACAGAATTTTCATTTTTGGGTGAACTAACCCTTTAAGAGTGACTATATTAGATTTAATAGAACATTTAGTGTAACAATATATTTTGAAAAACTAGATATATTCTAACTGGTCTAACATAAGGAATTCTTAATTTTCTGCCTAGAAAACTGTAAAAATAAAGAATTTGTTACAGTGAAGGCTGTTTGTTAAAGTTATGTTACCAAAACTAATGCGAAGCTTGTGTCCGTAATCATGGAAAAGCAATTTGATATATAAAAAACCCACTAATGTTCAATTTATTAATGACCGGAAGAAAGAATTCCTGTATTACTGTAGGCTGTTTACATTTTCAAGCAATGTAATAACTTGTTGCAATAATATAGATGTGAAAAGTTTGAGCTACCTAAATTACATTAGGAATATAGAAGATTTCATTTTATAGTTTTTGTTGTGTTTTTTATGGTTTTGTGTTTCTGCCATTTTCACAATTCCTCAAACATTTTATGGCAGATTGTACAGTATGTCAAAATTAAGACGTTACGGAAATGCATCTCTCACACAAAATACATCTACACTCAACTAAACAAGCAGATTGTGTGAGTGTGTCTCACCTGATGCTCATGTGACCCACACAGATCTCCACACACACCTTTAATGATAGGGTAAGTTCATAGTTCAAAGGTCAGAGGTGAGCAGAGGCTCACATCTGTATCTCAGCCGCAGTTCTCTTCTCATCCAGATATAAATGCCACCGTCTCTCTGTCAGCAATTTATTTCGACCTATAATGTTGTCCATGTTTGATAAGTATCTTTACAGGACCTTGGCCTTTATATCAGAACATTGTATTAAAGAATTATCTGGAGAAGATCAGTTACATTTAGGACTGTCAATAAAATCGTAAACGTACATTACAGTGAGTCGTGTAAATTGAATCTAAAGTCTGTATTGTAAAGTTTATTTCGTTTATTTATGTTATTCAAACGTCTTTTGACGTTTTGTTTTAGAGCCGATTGCACAGAAAAATCTTCTTTAGATATATTGCAGTGACAAGGAAAACTATAGAAATAGTTTTTTATAAAGAACTCATTATTCTTGGGACTGTTAAATTTAATAAGCCATACTATGAAACAATATCCTAATTGGGAACTCAGAATATTGTTTGGACTGATGAAAACCACATTATTAAGAATGCAAAAGAAAATTTTGATCCAAAGAAATTGTTCAAAAGAAAAACCCAAATTCTTTATAAAACCTCACTCTATTTTATATATATGCATATTGATTATGCATATATAGTTGAGTATGTGGGTATATACATTGATGTACATATGTGCATACTTGTCCATGTTTTGTCTTCATTTCACCTCAAAAATCATGACCAGAAGACCATTCTGTTCTACACTGTCTGTCGACTTTGACTGTAGAATAGAGTGGAAACATATTACCGATCTGATTTATATGCCCCGATAAATGTGTTCCTATAGAATGTCCCAAAAATGCATAAATATTTCTTAGGTCAAAACATGTGTCAATCTTTCTGGTTATTTGATGCTGTTTTGAAATAGCATCGCCAGCTGCTCATTTTTTATTTATATATAACACAGTCAACTTTCCATCTCTTATTCCACATTTTAGATTGTCCATTTAATATAAAAAGCCACTCAGAGAGGTTTTTTATTAATAATAATATTAATAAGAATTCTAAAAAAATAAGTATTTTATTAAAAAGTTCTGTGTTTTCTCCTATTACAGGTGTCTTTGATTAGCTTGGTTGCTAACTCTCTGGGCTACTCGGACTTTGGGGCCATTAAATCTTTAAGGACTCTCAGAGCTCTGAGGCCCCTGAGGGCCCTGTCCAGATTTGAAGGAATGCGGGTAAGATTTGCTTCAACTCTCTCTGTTATAATATCATGTCAAGTTCGGTCAGATTTCACCGTCCTGCATCATATTTGCTGAATTAAATCCAATATTTGTTTCTTACTAATTTTAGGGTGGTGATTCCAAAAAATAGTGCCTGTTTTGCTCTCACGTCTCACTTTCTCACAAAATGTGCATTTCATAGTTTTCGTTAACCATTTGTTAGGTGAAGATGTCTTGTATGATCTCTTAATCGCCAGAAAAACTGCCACAAACACCTGATTCCTATCTTGCTCTGAGCAATATTTGTTCAATTCTCAGCCGATTTTCACATGTTTGACATAATTTCATGCCTGATCCTGATTTAGAATTATGGCGGCGATTCAAGGAAATGTAAACATGACTCTTTTCTGCTGCATCTGTGTGTTTTACGACATCCAAACAGCAACAGAAAATTAGATTTTGAAAAGAAAGAAAACTTTATAGGAATAATTAACAATGGGCCGTTGAATTATTAAAAAATAATACATAATAATAATAATTTGGATATTTCAGTATCAGTATGCATCAATATTTTTAACACTACATTGCACTTAGCTTATTATATCATATGCAACTACAATTGTAAACATGAAAAAAAAAAATTATATATTAGAAATAAATTTCAATGTTACACGCCACTGCTGAAATCCACCCGCACTCAGTGGGTTGGCAATTTACATCGAAGAACAACATGTTGTCAAGTTATGTTTACCACAGACTTTGTCTCACTCATAAGCAGGGCTGGGTATGTTACTTTTAAAATGTATTTCACTACAGATTACAAAATACACGCTTTAAAAAGTCATTTGTAACGTATTTCGTTACATTACTCAAGTTTAGTAACTTAATCTAAATACTTTAGAATACTTTGGAATACTAATAAGTGTGGAACAAACACAAAAAAGGTCATTGCAAGTTTTTATCTCACAATTCTGACTTTTTCCCTCAGAATTGTGTGATATAAAGTTGCAATTGTGAGTTATAAAGTCAGAATTATGAGATATAAACTCGCAATATTGAGAAAAGTCAAAAATATGAGATATAAACTCACAATATTGAGAAAAGTCAGAATTGTGAGACATAAACTCATACTAAATTCACAATTGCAAGAAAAAAAATTAGTATGGCAAGTTTATATCTCCCAATTCTGACTTTATAACTTGCAATTGTGAGGGAAAAAAAAACAAATTGTGAGAAAAAGTTGCAGTGACGAGTGAATTATAAAATGACTCACAAACAACTATCATAAAACATGAAAACAGTCGAAAACATGAAACTTAACTCCGCTTTTTCAGATTGTCAGAGTCAGAGAATCACCAATTGCTGTTTAAATGGCATTAAAATTCAAAGTAATCACTTTGGTAATCTAAAACACTTTTCAGATGTAACTGTAATCTGATTACCACCCATTTAAAATGAAATACAGTTACTCAAATTTTGTATTTTAAATACGTAACTAAGTTACTTGTATTTCGTTACTCCCCAACCCTACTCATAAATTAGAGAAAAAACTCATTATAAAACCCCATAGGAAAATCTAGTGTCAAAATTAGTCTTCGGTTCTTCAGCGTCATCTCTGCACCACTCTAGTAACACGAGTGCTTTATATATGTAAAGTCTTTGGTAATATTAGGCCTTTTTTGTAAATCTGCTTTTTTTTCAAGAATCAGGGCTGTGTTATCAGACTATGATTAAATTAAATTTGCATGTCTTGAGAACAGCAAAATATGCCTGAATTTGTTATTTAGCAGAACATTTCAGTTTAAATTTCTTGTGTGATCGAGCACTGCTGTCTCTCACATGCTGTCACATTATTATGTCACATTGCTTTCTGCATGGCATCACATCCTGATTCCTGTTGTTCAGGTGGTGGTGAACGCCCTGATCGGGGCCATCCCGTCCATCATGAACGTGCTGCTGGTGTGCCTGATCTTCTGGCTCATATTCAGCATCATGGGCGTCAATCTTTTCGCTGGGAAATTCGGGAAATGTGTCAACAGGACAGGCTACATCCACAACGTAAGCCTGGTCAACAACAAGACTGATTGCCAGTCCATGAATGACACCCAGTTCTACTGGACAAAAGTGAAAGTTAACTTCGACAACGTGGGACTTGGCTACCTCTCGCTTCTGCAGGTGGTGAGTGTTTTCAGGTTGTGCTCCATTCAGAACTGGCAAACAGGATGGAGAATTCTAACTCAAAAAGTATTGGAATAATAATGGAATGCCGCTGTAATTTTAGTTTTAAATAATGTTAACATTATCAAACACTAAATATACAATTTTTTTACAAGATATTTTAATATTTAATATCAAATATCAATACAAGTATTACACCCAACAAAGTTTCAAATTATTTTTTTATTTCACTTTAAACCATTAAAAATAGTTAATTGTGTCAATTATAATATTGAATTAGTATTTATAGTTTTGGTATTGAACTAAGTGCAAGGGAATATTTCAGTTTAGGAAAAAATTATTTTACACATCATAGACAAAATGGGGATAATTAGTCCAAATGAATGATGTGATTATTTATATTTGTCGCAAAACTTGTGATAGAACTATAAATTTGACTGTCTTTGAATCACAGGTTAATAAATTCCTCTTTTTGTAATTCCATTCCATTGTTCTGGCAAATTGAAATTCACATTCATTAACTGAAAGGGAGCGAATTCTTAAATTCTAAAGTCCAAGAAACACTTTTGGCGATTGTGCTGTAGAATCATCCCTCATATTTGTTAAGGTAGCCAAGCAACCAGAGTTCTTCAGGGCCCTGCAACTCCTCGCTGGGCCTTAACCTATCATTTACCTCAAGGAACAGTATCTCAAACCACCACAGGTTATAATTTCTGTAACCATGGCAACGACATCCCAAAATGGCCTAGCTTAATAGCGTTCATGCTGACTCTTGGTGAGTCACTCTTTGTCTTTCAGAAGAAATGACACGTAAATGCATAATTACCTCAGACTAAAAAGTCAAGTTTTGCTACGGTCAGGCATTGAAAGAAATGTGCTCGCCTAGAAGCAGAACATATATTTGAATAAATTGACAATTTTTCTCTTTTAGATCTACATTTTGAACGATTAAATACTTTAATATTTTGCTTTTCAGGCAACATTCAAAGGCTGGATGGAAATCATGTATGCCGCCGTAGATTCCCGTGGAGTAAGCATGTTTTTTTCATTGCTAAAATTAATGAGTTGCATGCAAACACACAAAAGAAGAACCTGTAGCTACTTTTTTTACGTTTTTACACTTTTACGTTTTACAATAAGGTCCCAACTAATGTTAACAAATGGAACCCTAACAAGTGTTTGCATAAAAAAAATATTTACATATTTAGTACTTAAACTGCAATCTAGTTACGAAAAAAGAAAGTCAATCTATGGTGCATCAAGAAGCCAAATTTAACAAGAAACTCCAGAGAAACAAATAGTAACTCAATGCAAGAAAAAAAAGAGAGGGTTCACCTAAAGGAACCATTGAAGAAACTCCATTTTAAGAGATTAGACGTCTAAAAAAAACGTGTTTTTCTTGTTTGTTGTCAGGTTGAGGAGCAGCCCGTCAAAGAGATAAACCTCTACATGTACCTCTACTTTGTCATCTTCATCATCTTTGGATCGTTCTTTACCTTGAATTTGTTCATCGGTGTCATCATTGACAACTTCAATCAACAGAAACGAATGATAGGTGTTTAAGATTTACTTCTTTTTCAGAAGCATTTCATTTACATTTAATTTGTTCTGTGAAAATAATAGCAGCTGGCTGTTCTCTGTACTAAAGGTGGCCAGGATATATTCATGACCGAAGAGCAGAAAAAGTACTACAACGCGATGAAGAAACTTGGATCCAAAAAGCCACAGAAGCCAATTCCAAGACCAGTGGTAAGATGGTGGTCTTTATCAACTAAAAGTTCACAATCGATGTCATAACAAATGCCCTTTCTAATTTCTCACCATAAACACATTTCCATCTAGAACATTCTACAAGGATTCTTCTTCGACTTGGTGTCCAAGCAAGCCTTTGACATCACCATCATGATGCTCATTATCCTCAACATGATAACCATGATGGTCGAGACCGATCAACAATCTGATCGCATGGAGTCCGTCCTCAATAACATCAACCTGGCCTTCATCGTCATCTTCACTACCGAATGCCTCATCAAGATATTTGCCCTCCGCTGTTATTTCTTCACCATTAGTTGGAACATATTTGACTTTGTTGTTGTCATTCTGTCCATCGTTGGTAAGTGCACGACTTTCCAGTCTGGTAAGTGGTGCGTGTGGCTGATGTAAGATACGTTCCCTTCTGAAAAGACCAACTTGGTTTATACTAGTTAGTGCTTTGGTACTGGTCTATCTGGTCACCATTATGGTGAAGCCAAAGAGGTTATGCTGGTTTAATTTAGTTAAAAAAAACTTGGCAGAAACACCAGCTGGTCTTTTCAACGGGGTTGATGTGATCTGAGATGTTCATAGTGCCATTTCTCAATTCTTCAAAAGATTTTTCATTGCATATGTTGATTTCTGTTCTTCGTTTGTCTTTCCACACAGGAATTGTCCTTGCTGACATAATAGAAAAATACTTTGTGTCCCCGACTTTGTTTCGAGTGATCCGGTTGGCAAGAATAGGACGAGTTCTCCGACTAATACGAGCAGCTAAAGGAATAAGGACGTTGCTTTTTGCCTTAATGATGTCGCTGCCGGCGTTGTTTAACATCGGCCTCCTGCTCTTCCTGGTCATGTTCATCTATGCCATTTTTGGCATGGCGAACTTTGCCTACATAAAGAAGCAGGGTGGGATTGACGACATGTTCAACTTCGAAACCTTCGGGAACAGCATAATTTCCCTTTTCCAGATCACCACATCGGCTGGTTGGGATAACCTACTGGATCCCATTCTGAACAACTCTCCGGAAGAGTGCAGCTCGAATTTCGTCAACACCGGAACCAATACTAAGGGCAACTGCGGCAACCCCCCGGTAGGGATTACTTTCTTCGTCAGCTACATCATCATTTCCTTCTTGATCGTGGTCAACATGTACATCGCCATCATTCTGGAAAACTTCAGCGTGGCCACTGAGGAGAGCACAGAACCTCTGAGCGAGGACGACTTTGAGATGTTCTACGAGGTTTGGGAGAAGTTCGACGTCGAGGCCACGCACTTCATCGAGTACTCCAAACTCTCCAGTTTCGCCGACAGCCTTTCGGAACCTCTGAGAATCGCCAAACCCAACAAAATCAAGCTCGTCCATATGGACCTTCCCATGGTCAGCGGCGACAGGATCCACTGCCTGGACATCCTGTTCGCCTTCACCAAGCGGGTCCTCGGGGAAACCGGAGAAATGGATGCTTTGAAGCAACAAATGGAGGAGAAGTTCATGATGGCGAACCCTTCCAAGTTATCCCACGAGCCCATCACCACCACGCTCCGACGCAAGCAGGAGGAGATTTCGGCAACCCTGATCCAGCGTGCTTATAGAGGGCACCTAGTTAGACGGCAAATGAAGCAGGCTTCTTACTTGTACAGGCATATAAACAAAAACACACCCTGGTCAGAAGAGGATGGCGCTCCGGAGCGTGAAGGACTCATAGCATCTATGATCAAAGAGCACTACGGTCCGGAGAGGGGGCCACCGGTGGGGACGCTGTACTTGGCTTCCTCTCCGCCATCCTATGAGGCTGCAACAAGGGATCCTAGTGACCATTTCAAGATGCTAATATCGGACTCCAGATCCGGCGAGCCTCATAAATCAGAGACGTATGAAGAGACCTTTCTTTAGGAACTCTTTTCTAAGTTGACCATCTTTGCTTGCTTTTTTACTTCGTTTGGATGTGTCTAATGAGGAAGAATCCAAACGCAAACAAGATTTCACTTTTTTAATCTGCAAGGACGTCAACAACCTGGACAACCTATGTTGTTTTGTCATGAATTATGGCATGGCATCATAAACGGACAAAAATACATGGATATATCAAAGTGAGGATGTACACGCTAACCTTTCAGGTAGAGAATGTACTTCAGCTCTGATGCGTTGCACATATCGCAACTGTAATATACTGCACAGATGTTATTTTGATTGTTTCCTATAAAGCTTAACAGGCCACATATAGTTTTTCCCAGGATTACAGAATCTAAGCAGAGTTTACCGTTGCTCAGGATTAAGTGAGGAATGTTATCACTTTTTTACACTTGAGGAGAGTGACTGTGATTTTAGAGTAACAGGTGCAAGAAAAAGGCCCCTAAAAGCCGTTTAAATGACTAGAGTGCTTGGTGAATTTGTTTTTCTTGTTGAACACAGGCAGGAAATTGTTTAAAAAGGGTTTAAAATCAATATGAAATCCAAATTGACTATTTAAGTCATTATTTATTGTGCACATTTGGCGCACGTTATTCCAAAGAATGAACCTGTCTATGTAATCTTTCTTCAAAATGTATCAACTTTCCTTTTCAGGATGATGTCATGTATCCCTTCTCTCCTACTGCTTTGCTCCATTTTGATATGCAACGCCCACTTTTAATAATTCAATCAATTCCCAATGGATAAAAAAATCTATAGTAGTATCACCCAAAATTGTTTTGGGTTAAATATCTTGTGTCACTCATTTTATGCTGACTTAAACTGAATTAAAATGGATATACAACTATTTATAATACAAAATCTGAATTAGCTAAAAATTACCTTGTTTTATTCAAGAGCATTTTTACTGAAGCATGTCAATATGTGGCACATGGAAATACCAGGGTATCCTAATTATTGGTAAACATGCATGCTATGCATGTCAGAATAATATGACTGATATTTGCTGATGGAATACACATTTTAATTATACACTCTAAAAAAAAATGCTGGGTTGTTTCAACCCATCTTTGGATTAAATATGGACAAACTCAACGATTGGGTTTGTCCATATTTGACCTAAAGATAGGTTGAAACAACTCAGCATTGTTTTTTATAGAGTGTATACCCTAATCACTGTTTTTCATGAATAATGAATATGAATTCACATGCATCAAATGAATTTCTGTGTCATTTTAAACTAATTATGTTTACCAATATAATGTACATAAGCGAATGGGAAGAAAAGTACAGATGTATCAACAACACACATGTACAGGTATATCAATTGCTGTGTTCAACAAGATATCCTACTCCTTTTTTATGAAACAAGGTTCTCCTTTCCACAAAATGTTGTATTAAATTTTATGGGGCATTTATGAATAACATAAAATACAATAAAAAAATTCCCATGGGTACATTTTACAAAAATTATAAGCCTTTAAGAGATGGACATAGATGATGGATTGATGACAGTCACACATTTGTGATCTAATTTTGTCACGTTATGTAGATACACTTGCTCTTCTGCTGTGGATCACACAAATTGGGAATCAATTGAATGCTAAGAATTATATAATTAACAAATAATTGTTTGACGAATGCATTTTTCCTACCTGTGACTTCCTATATTGAAACAGGATGTTTGTGGCATGACATATTGAAGGGCATATCCTGTGTTTTAAAATGCCAGTAGTTTAGAATGTCTCGGGTTATGACTGTAACCCTTGTTCCCTGAGAAAGGGAACGAGACACCGCTTCGATAACGACACTTTGGGGAGTTCCCCAAAGTGTCGGTATCGATGCAGTGTGAGTTCCCTCGAAAGGGAACGTCTCGGGTTACGACTGTAACCCTTGTTCCCTGAGAAAGGGAACGAGACACTGCTTCGATAACAACACTTTGGGGAACGCTCCAAAGTGTCGTTATCGACGCAGTGTGAGTTCCCTCGAAAGGGAACTACGATTTTTAGTTCCTACAAGGAACATTCCAATTCTAGACAGCATTTTAACTGAAATTGTATACATTTCTATACAGTCCAGCAAACAAGAAAATTTTTTTGTGCATTTTGACATAAGAAGCGTTGAATTTGTAATCTGCGAAAAGTTTATTTTGTCAGCATTTAGGAGTAGGTTGGTAATATAGCTTAAGCTAACAATTATAGATTAAAACTCTCATTTTGATTTCTTGGGGTTATTGAGTTAAGGACTTTATGGTTTATTACATTTATTTTGTGGTTCCTCTGTGTTAAATATCAAAAGTCGACATAGAAGCAGAACTATATAGCTGTATAGGTAGGAGTTTAGCAGCAAAGACAAGGTTTTCTTGGCCTTTTCTAAGTTTTTATCTCTTCTCAAACATCAAAGAGCTGGGTCTATAAGAAGCTATTGTCTGTCTTTGAACATTAAACACCATTTTGAACAGTCTTTCTTTACTGGGAACAAAAACAGGTGCTTCATGCTCAGCAACGGGGCAGTTTTTGTTGATTTTGTAACGTCTGCATAGATTCGTGCTCTCGGCTCTTGGTTAGGGAGCCAATTTGGCTGCATCCCCTGGGAGTTTGCCCTTTCTCCAGCCCAGGGCGAGGGTGTTCAAATCCTCCACGGACCAGCTGGACCTCCAGGATAATCCCAGCGTAAAATAATCACTTGTTTTAATTACACACAAATGCACTCGTACTTTAGTTCACTCTCTGTCACACAGTCACAGACCTTAAAACTGCTACCTTTTAGAATCACACAAATGCGCTTGCCTTTTCCATTTGGAAATGTGAATGCTTGAAGCATTTCTTTTAAACATTCTATCAGAAAAATAATGTGCAATGAGATGCATTGTGGTGTCTTAAGTTAAATTCATTTAAAAAAGTAATAATGTTGGGATATTTTGAACTGCGTTGGGTGAAAAATCTTGAACCAAAATGGTAGATTTGGAATTGTCAAGTTAGTAAATGAGTTTATATATATATATATATATATATATATATATATATATATATATATATATATATTTATATTTGATTGTCTTGCACTTTACTACTCTATCTGTATATTTGTCCATTCATTTTCTGAACATGCTTTAATTTTAATTCTTTGTGTCTCACTTTAAAGAAATCCACTTTAATGAATGTGCCTGCGTAACTGATCTGATGTTTAAACATCTGAACATGTGGCTGGGATTAAGCTCAACTAAAGGAAACCCATTATTAAAGATTAAAATGCACTATAACTAATTACAAACACATGCACATCTAAATTAACACAAAAAAGTCTGATTTTTAAAAGAAAATGAAAACAAACTGCTTTGCTATTTTTGATTTAGACAGCAAAAGAACGCAATCAATGAGTAAATGAGTTTAGTACTAGATTAGTACCAGAGGAGCGACTGCTGAAGTACATCATTTGTTCACTTCCTGGATTTAAGGATGTGAACACTCTTAATCAGGATATGTGCGTTTGTGTTCCCGTTGCCATGGTCACCATGGAAAAGCTCCACTTGATTGGTCTAATTACTCACAATAGACTAAAAATTAAGTCAAACCCTGAAAAGGTACTGATAATATATGTATGCGCTTACAAATTCTCTATTCGCAAAAGTGGCGTGATCGTTATCAGGAAATATTCAAAGTTGTACATATAATATTTGTTTTCATTACTAACCCTAAAGCACATGAACTTCATGCATTCATTGATGATGTAGCTTCCTCTAAATATATTCATGATAAACTCACCTAAAGGATTATTAGGAACACCATACTAATACTGTGTTTGACCCCCTTTCACCTTCAGAACTGCCTTAATTCTACATGGCATTGATTCAACAAGATGCTGAAAGCATTCTTTAGAAATGTTGGCCCATATTGATAGGATAGCATCTTGCAGTTGATGGAGATTTGTGGGATGCACATCCAGGGCATGAAGCTCCTGTTCCACCACATCCCAAAGATGCTCTATTGGGTTGAGATCTGGTGACTGTGGGGCCATTTTAGTACAGTGAACTCATTGTCATGTTCAAGAAACCAATTTGAAATGATTCAAGCTTTGTGACATGGTGCATTATCGTGCTGGAAGTAGCCATCAGAGGATGGGTACATGGTGGTCATGAAGGGATGGACATGGTCAGAAACAATGCTCAGGTAGACCGTGGCATTTAAACGATGCCCAATTGGCATTAAGGTGACTAAAGTATGCCAAGAAAACACCCCCACACCATTACACCACCACCACCAGCCTGCACAGTGGTAACAAGGCATGATGGATCCATGTTCTCATTCTGTTTACGCCAAATTCTGACTCTACCATCTGAATGTCTCAACAGAAATCGAAACTCATCAGACCAGGCAACATTTTTCCAGTCTTCAACTGTCCAATTTTGGTGAGCTCGTGCAAATTGTAGCCTCTTTTTCCTATTTGTAGTGGAGATGAGTGGTACCCGGTGGGGTCTTCTGCTGTTGTAGCCCATCCACCTCAAGGTTGTGCGTGTTGTAGCTTCACAAATGCTTTGCTGCATACCTCGGTGTAACGAGTGGTTATTTCAGTCAAAGTTGCTCTTCTATCAGCTTGAATCAGTCGGCCCATTCTCCTCTGACCTCTAGCATCAACAAGGCATTTTCGCCCACAGGACTGCCGCATACTGGATGTTTTTCCCTTTTCACACCATTCTTTGTAAACCCTAGAAATGGTTGTGCGTGAAAATCCCAGTAACTGAGCAGATTGTGAAATACTCAGACCGGCCCGTCTGGCACCAACAACCATGCCATGCTCAAAATTGCTTAAATCACCTTTCTTTCTCATTCTGACATTCAGTTTGGAGTTCAGGAGATTGTCTTGACCAGGACCACACCCCTAAATGCATTTAAGCAACTGCCATGTGATTGGTTGATTAGATAATTGCATTAATGAGAAATTGAGCAGGTGTTCATAATAATCCTTTAGGTGAGTGTATATTCACGTACACTCACAGGCTACTTTACTTCGTAGTACCAGGTTGGACACACTTTTGCCTTAATTCTTCATAGCATAGATTCAACAAGGTGCTGGAAATATTCAGAGATTTTGGTCCATATTGTCATGACAGCATCACACAGTTGCTGCAGTTTTGTCACATCCATGATTCGAATCTCCCGTTCCACCATATCCCGCACATGGTCTATTGGATTGAGATTTGCTGATTGTGGAGGATATTTGAGTATTGAGATATTAAAAAACAGTTTGAGATGATTTGAGCTTTCTGACGCGTTATCCTGCTAGAGGTGGCTATCAGAAGATGGGTTCACTGTGGTCATAAAGAGTTGGATATGTTCAGTGGTGTTTAAACAAGGCGTGAATGATACTAAGAAGACCAAAGTGTCCAAAGAAAATATCCTCCACACCATTACACCACCAGCAGCCTGAACCGTTGATACAAGGCAGGATTTACGCCAAATTCTGATCCTTCCATCTGAATGTTGCAGCAGAAATCAAGACTGGGAACATTTTTCCAATCTTCTATTGTCCAATTTTGGTGAGCCGTGTAGCCTTCTCATCTGACAGGAGTGTGTCTTCTGCTGCTGGAGCTCATCTGCTTCAAGGTTGGACGTGTTCAGAGATGCTCTTCTGCAGACCTCAGATGCAACGAGCACTTATTTGAGTCATTTTTGCCTTTCTATCAGCTGGAACCAGTCTGGTCATTCTCCTCTGACCCACAGAACTGCTGCTCACTGGATATTTTCTCTTTTTCAGACCATTCTCTGTAAACCCTAGAGATGGTTGAGTGTGAAAATCCCAGTAGATCAGGAGTTTCTGAAATACTCCCACCAACAACCACGCCACATTCAAAGTCTCTTAAATCAGCTTTCTTACCCATCTTGACAACACTGTTAGAAATTGCTGTTAATTTACGGCAAATATTCAACAGTATAATCCTGTTCTGTTCAAAAGCAGTACATTACCGTTTTTTTTTTTTTTTGGTGAAATGACGCAGACAAAATATAACAGCATTTTACCGTATTTACTGCTCGAAGGAAATAAATCAGTACTTTACAGTATTTTCAGAACAGAAGACTGCAGTAAGCACGCATGGATTTTCAACTGTTTTTCTTCCGAATTTTTTTATTTTTATTATTGGGTACATTTAAAGACTGAATCCTTTTTGCTAGCAGTGCACTACTCAATAGCTTATACAATACCATGTAGTATATTTGTATTATTTACACAAAAATCCTACAAATATGCTGAAAATAAACATCCACAAACTATAAATGCATTTCTCAGAATTTTACTGTAAAATGTAGAAACAGTTTTATGCTGTACTTGCAAAAACAGTAGCCAATTGTAAATTTCACCAACAGTAAGACACCGTTAATTTAACAGTAACTTGCTGGCAACCGTGCTACCAGTTCTTTACTGTTTTTTAATAAACAGTAGCCAACTATATGCTGTATTTGCAAAAACAGTAGCCAATTGTAAATTTCACCAACAGTAAGATACTGTTATTTTACAGTATTTTACTGGTAACCGTGCTGCCAGTTCTTTACTGTTTTTTAATAAACAGTAGCCAACTGTATGCAGTATTTGTAAAGATAGTAGCCATATGTAAATTTCACCAACAGTAAGACACCGTTAATTTCACAGCAACTTGCTGGCAACAGTGCTGCCAGTTCTTTACTGTTTTTTAATAAACAGTAGCCAACTGTATGCTGTATTTGCAAAAACAGTAGCCAATTGTAAATTTCACCAACAGTAAAATACTGTTATTTTACAATATCTTACTGGTAACCGTGCTGCCAGTTCTTTACTGTTTTTTAATAAACAGTAGCCAACTGTATGCTTTATTTGCAAAAACAGTAGCCAATTGTAAATTTCACCAACAGTAAGATACTGTTATTTTACAGTATCTTACTGGCAACCGTGCTGCCAGTTCTTTACTGTTTTTTAACTGGAAAATTTTTAACAGTGTATTTAACAGTGTCTACATGCCCAAATGCATCGAGTTGCTGCCATGTGATTGTCTGATTAGATATTTGCGTTAGTTGAACAGGTGTAACTAATGAAGTGGCCGTGTGTGTGTGTGTGTATACGTTTATGTAATGTTTATGAATAACGGAAACTCAGTAAAGCCGGGTTAAACTCTTGAGCCATTAGAAAAAGATAATATAGTCATATAAAGACTAAAAAATCTGGATGCGTGTGTTTGTGAAAGAACAGGCTGACACTGAGACAATAAAGGCTCTTAGAAGCTCTCAAATGCATGACATCTAAAGCACATTTGTGACCTGACCCCAAAAAAATATTATATAGCATCATATCGTCTCATGCTCTTTTTTTTGGAGATATGCATAAAATATAAAGAATGTTAAGGAATGGTTCGGTCAATATAGTCATCATTTACTGATTCACTCATTTGAGGGAATTTTAATTAGGTGTGAACTAATCAAACAAACGCATGAATGAATAAATGTTGAAATGATGACATCATGGAAGCTACAGTGGAAATATGATTCCAGTTCTTGAAATACAAAAGCAAATGTGTACAGCACCATCTTCTGAGAAACAGAAAAATCATAATATGATCATAATAATCCGCCATAGGAAAAAAAAAAATGGAAAAATGCAATTAACGCCGTCCATCTGTTGGTGCAGCGAAGGCTTAGAAAGGTTTGGAGAAATCCTGACCCGGAGGGAAGCTCCGCTTATTTCCACTGAACTGAAAAAGAGACTTTTCCTGAAATAGGCTTTTTTTTTTTTTTTTTTTTGTCATCGTTGTTCTTTTTAATGCATTTCATTTGCTATTATTTAATCTTGAATACAGTCAGCCTGTTATGATCACAAAATAAAATGTGATCGTGACCTTGACATGAAGCAAGGACATTAAAAACTGTTGAAATGATTCCACACTGCAGCAATATTACAACATTCATTTGCATATTATTATCTAACTTAATTTGCATATTATTACAATGCAACTTGTCAGGTAATATATATAGCAACAATCTAACCAGTGTTGTTCTATTTTAAGTTCTTTTGTTCGTGTCTCTTACTGGTTTCTTGTTTTTCTGAGGGATGCTTCTGTCCAACGCATCATTGGTTCTCGCATGTCGTAATCGACGACGTCAAGCCAGTCTGAATATGAGCTTTCTAGAGCAAACACTTCACTTTTGGTCTTCTATCACAAAACCATTCTATAACTTTTAGATCTACTTTTAAAGATCCCATGAAATGGCCTAACGAAGGCAGCTGTTCTTCTAGTGTTGATGTGTTTCCGAATCAAACAGGAAGTTGAGGCAGGGCATATAAAAGGTCTTCCTTTTTGTTCATTTTGACATAAACTATGATTTGCTGTGCACTATTTCCATTTGGATAGCCTTCAGTGGAGGACATGTTCTCATTCTAGAGAGCATTTGATTGGTCAAAGTTAGTGAGTGCAGGACGTATTCTGCTGCCGGGCCAGTAGTTGGCGATGTCACTTTGTAAAGAAACACTACAATCCCGTTTTCACAAATTTGCGGTTTTGTAGTTTACAGGAACAAATCACGTTATTGTTTGCAAAAACTTGCACTTTGAAACCCGTTTTTTAAAAGGGTCATGTCCCCAAAACGCCACTGTCGTGTAAATGAACGGCCGAGAAGCATAAAAAGTTTGCAGTTTTTAGCTGAAAACCATGTCGTGTAAACGGACCCTCAATCTGCTAAACTTTTAGGAAGAACACTAGCATACACAGAGTTTCTGCAGCTTTTTATAAAGGTAGATTTAAGACTTTCTAAAAAACTTTTTAAGACCAAGTAAAGAAAATTTAAGGAATAAAGTCAAGGGACACACCACATGTCAGTATGTTCTCTAAACATAAAGATCTGGGGTTGCATTAGCAATATTTTACAACACAGTGCCCTATATATGTGTGTATATATATATATATATATATATATATATTACCGATGAGGCATAACATTATGAGCACTGAGAGGTGAAGTGAATAACACTGATTATCTCTCCATCACGGCATCTGTTAGCGGGTGGGATATATTAGGCAGCAAGTGAACATTTTGTCCTCAAAGTTTGTGTTAGGAGCAGGAAAAATGGATTTGAGCGAGTTTGACAAGGGTCAAATAGTGATTGCTAAACCTGACTAGACGGCTGTCCACCGCCGAAAGTGGGACGTGAGCATCAGAACTGGACCACGTAGCAATGGAAGAAGGTGGCCTGGTCTGATGAATCACGTTTCTTTTACATCACGTGGATGGTCACTTACCTGGGGAACACATGGCACCAGGATGTACTGTGGGAAGAAGGCAAGCCGCCGGAAGCAGTGTGATGCTTTGGGGAATGTTCTGCTGGGAAACCTTGGGTCCTGCCGTCCATGTGGATGTTACTTTGACACGTACCACCGACCTAAGCATTGTTGCAGACCATGTACACTCTTTCATGGAAACTGTATTCCCTGGTGGCTGTGGCTCTTTCAGCAGGATAATGCTCCCTGACACAAATCAAAAATAGTTCAGGAATGGTTCGAGGAGCACAACAACCAGTTTGAGGTGTTGACTTGGTGAAATTCCCCAGATCTCAATCCAATCGAGCATCTGTGGGATGTGCTGAACAAAAGTCTCCACCTCGCAACTTACAGGACTTAAAGGATCTGCTGCGAACATCCTGGTGCAGATCCCACCACACACCTTCAGGGGTGTGACTTTCTGCTCCAAATTAAGACCTTTTTAAAGGAATAGTTCACCCAAATTAAAATTCTGTCATTAATTAATCCCTCATGTCATTCCAATAAAATTGAGGTTAAACAACTGGAATCGCTGTAATTTTATTACTTTAATGATGTCTTTATTACCTTTCTGGGGCTTGAAATTGGTAATTATGGAGCTGTCGAAAGAGAAAACTCAGATTTCTTTAAAAATATCTTAATTTGTGTTCTGAAGATGAACAAAAGCCTTACAGGTTTGGAACGACATGAGGGTGAGTAATAAATGACTGAACTTTCATTTTTGGGTGAACTAACCCTTTAAGACTTTAATTTGTGGAAGGCCGTATGAAGACCTTTTTAAGACCTGCAGAAACCCTAAAACCAAACAAACCTATATTTAAAGGTTTTCTAGGAAAGAATATATTTTTCCACATTTTTGATTGATAAAAAGCAAAACACTCACACCAAAGGAATCGTTTTGTTAATAGAACCGTTAACGTCTATTGAAAGGCTGTCTTGTGACTCTGGTGATCTGAGGATTTCAGTCATTTGTCATTCCTGGTGTGTTGTCGTAGATCCTTACAGGGACAGAGGAGTCTGGCGAGATATCTGCGGGTATTAAATATTTGGAACTGTCCATATGTCCTGTTTCCTAACCTTGCAGTCAACATCTGTCACTTTTCGTCCTGAGTCAAGAGCGCATGTGCTGAGAGATCATGCGAACATATACTGCCCTCTGCTGCTGTATATAGTCATAACAACTGAACACTGTGAGAGGAATTAAACTTCAGCTTTATTACACATGCATCATAAACTGATATTTTTTTTTAAACGGGTGGTTGATTATGATTTCACTTTTTTAACTTTAGTTAGTGTGTAAAGTTCCTGTTTGAGTATAAACAACATCTGCAAAGTTACGACGCTCAAAGATCAATGCAAAAGGAGATAATTTCTTAGATATTGCTTTTTCATGACTACAACGATCTTCTTCCCAGGTTGGTGACATCACAAACCCCAAAATGAACATAAACCACACCCCTGAGAACACAAAACAAAGTGGGCGTGGTCATGTTGGGCTGCTTTAGAGAAGATGAAGAGTTGTTGTAGTCGAGTGTTGTTGATGTCGTCATTTTACGCCGGACTGCTTCACAAACGAGGGTCAATTCAACGAAAAAAGATGAACATGATGGCACATGCTAGTGATGAGTTGATCAACTCCACAGCAACTACATCAATTTATCCACTAACCGTTCAGAAACGTCTAAAAGTTGCAACTTCTTCCTGAGTCTCTCCATCAGTGTCGACTCCGGTTTGAACAATGTAAGGATGAACACCGTCGTCATTTTGTCTGCGTGAGATTCTCCAGCTTTGTTGTTGTTGAGCAACCAAAGCGCGAGCTGTTAAAGCTCCGCCCTTTTCTGAAAAGGGGGCCGGGAGCAGCAGCTCATTTGCATTTAAAGGCACACACACCAAAACGGACAAATTTGACAAGCTGTAATAAAAGATCTGTGGGGTATTTCAAAATTCAAAAACACAGCAAAAATCTAATTTTATTTTCTAAATTTCTCAGAAAAAAAAGAAAGAAAAAGAAAAGTCATGATGACTGTTAGATTTTGCCAGTCTTTTGGGGTGGCTCGCCAATGTATTAGATTTCTCTAATACATAAAATGAGTAAGTTTGACCAGGGTTTATTGAAGGCAGTAGTGTAGCAGATCTTCAGCAGCGATGTCAGCCTTCAAAATAACTTAACCCAAAGTTCTGTCTGTGAGACACAACTTCATACATGAAGACAAAAGGGCTACACACAATAGAAAACTGTAACCTCCTGTAATCTACTCTGAGCAAACTGTGTCTTTGTCATTCAGTTTCTATGGGCCATTTGGTTCACACCTTTACAGACACAGACTGTTGATTGAATCTGAGGCGGTCACAATGTAAATGCATTGAACTAAAGATGGTGAAAATTCACAATCTTTCACTGGTCATGTCCTTTCAAAAAATAAATAAAAATGAATATTAAAAAAAGCATCTGTTTTAAGGGCTGATAAAGAGACGTGGACAATCCAAGTCCTATAGTAAAAGACAAACAGGACGTTTAAGTGAGAAACAAATGTTTAATTCAACAAAATACTGAACATGGCAGCAGAATCTGAAACGACCCAAACCGGGGCAACACAACACATTTACTACATTAGCAGCAGTAAAAAAAAAAAAAAAATAATAAAAATAAAAATAAAAACATCAACAGACCTCCAACTCCTTAATGATAACCAACCCACATCAGGCCAGCAAAGGATCATGGGAAATCTATAATCAGGTAGTCCTAATGTGTGAACACTTCTTCAGGGTTTGTGTGAAATGCACAGAGATATAACAAGAGTAAAAGGTGCTTCAACTACATCAGTTAGCAGATCTAATAACGTTATATACATCACACATCATCAACACCTGATAGGATACAAAGTTTGGCTTAAACTAAATTTGCACAACTTGCACTGCAATACTTTAATTATATTTCAAATCCCTGATTTGATAATAGACGAATCCAACTTAATACGATTAAGGTGGAGAAGAAGGAAGATACATGTACCACACAATCAAACGAATGAAAAACAACTGTGAAAGGTTCGCGTGTCCTCGGAGAACAGTTATTCTGAAACGCAGAAGCCATTTAACCTGCGGATGCTTGACCCAAAGCAAAAAACTTTGTGAAATGCACCGAGCACCTGGCAATCAAAGTCAGAGCACCTTCTGTTAAAAAAATAACTGATTAAAAACGAAGCAATCTCCTTAAAAATCACAGAAAAGCAGCTGTATATTAAATTATATTGCTACCACAAAACAGAATAAAATACTTTATATATAAATATATATATATTTATTTATATATATATTTATATAAACTCACAATATCTGAGGTATATCTAATCACTGAGCGTATGAAGGTCGATATTCAGTGATGGTTTTCGTGTTTCGCTGAATGAGTTTGATAAAAGCTGCCTGTTTCTGAACAACACTGGGAGTCCATGAGAGGATGAACGGTTTGACAGAGCGGATTACAGCACGGACATTCAGTCTTCTTCACTGGTCAAGTTATTGCGTTGAAACAGGCGAGCTCTGAGAAATCACCACTGCTGAGATGATCACGAATCAAGAAACGTCCAGGTCACGTTTCAGCCCGAAAATCAAAAGAAAAAATTAGAAACTAAATGTTGCAATGAAGTCTGTTTTAGTATATTGTGGCATTATTTTAAAGAAATTTTAGCATATTTTTTTTCTTTGTTAAAGTAATGCAAAAAAAAAAAAAAACTTTTTTTTGCATTATGGTAATGATCATTTAGGGGAGAAAATAGTTGCTAAATTGTTACAAAATTAATGCTAGAATGGCCACAAAAAAGAGCTTTATTTTCTGCAATATTTAATATTCCATAAAGAAAATGAAGCCTATTTTAGAACCATTATGATTTTTTTAATATTGTGACATTATTTTAAAAGGCATTTTAGCATATTTTTCCCTGATTACAGTAATGCAAAAAATAAAAATAAACTTGTGGTTTCATTTTTCACATTATGGTAATGATCATTTGGGGGAGAAAATTGTTGCTTAATTGTAATGCTAGAACGGCTCAAAAAGGAGCTTTACTTTCTGCAATATTTAATGTTACAAAGTCTATTTTAAGACCGTTATGTTTTATTAGATTGTGACAGTAATTTCAGCACATTTTCTTCTCATTAGAGTAATGCAAAAAATAAAAAATAACACTCATTACTATGATGCGAGAAAAAAAAATTGTAAATAAATTTAAGGTAATTTTTGTTGTGCTTAACATCAATGCAACAAAAATCATTTTAAATTATTTTTACACTACGGGGCAGTATTTTTTCGAATTACGGTAATGATAATTGAGGGAAAAAACTCTTAATTGTTATAAAATTCTGAATCAGTCCATAAAAGAGCTTTATTTTCCGCTTAATTGAATGTTCCATAAAGAGAATGAAGCCTATTTAAGTACCATTATGTTTTTTATATTGTGACATTATTTTCACAACAGTTCAGCACATTTTATCATTACAGTAATGCAAAAAAATATTCATTATTATGATGTGAGAAAAAAATATTTAAACTGTAAAACACTATTATAAATATATTTAAGGACATTTCTGTTGTGCTTAACATCAATACAACAAAATTATGATTATACTGCGGGACAGGATTTTTTCGCATTACGGTAATGATAATTTAAGTTAATTCATTGTTATAAAATTCATACTGCAAGAGCCTAAAATTTGCTTTATGTTCTGCTAAATTAAATTAAGACTATGATGAGTTTATCTTGTGACGTGACGATTAAGCCCATTTCGAACATAATAATAAAATCATTCTCACTGTGATAATGAAAAAACAACCTTTACTGTGATGCAAGAAAAAAAAAATCTGTAAATATATTGTACAATTGTGCTCTACAAATTAAATTAAAGGCAGGTTTTCTTACACTAATTTCTTTAATAATTCTTTTATTTGAATTGTTCTACATACCGCCAATGATAATTTAGAGAAAATGTGCTGAACGGTTATGCAAATAACGGCACAATGCCCCTAAAAATGTTCCTAACTGTATAATCAGACCATTTTTAATTTTGATTTTCAGATGATTTACGACCCAGGTTTTTCTTGGCGAGATTCACCATACTGCTGAGAACTATTGCTGTAAGAGTGAGCGGTCACACAATCACGTGCACAGAGTTTACCTGAGAGTAGTGTAGTGGATAAACATCACACACTTTCCTGATGCGCCCATACATTTCGCTGTGATTGAAACCGAACCTGTAACGCAGCGCTGGTCTTTGTGCGGCCGCAAAATGCAGCTCTTGTCACGCGGAAACAACGAACGCTAAAACACGCCGCTCGGGATGCTCTACTGATGGCACTTCCGATGTCAGATACTTCGATATAATGCGTCAACGACAAGCAGGTGCTACATTAAAATCAATCCCGACGCTCCGAAAGGCAACTCAAATCATAACAGTCCTGCTGCCTTCAGCTTCCAGTGTCCCGGACGACTGCCGTCACCGACGGAAATAAGAAAAACAACATCCCACGAGACATTCAGGGAAGAAAGGGTACAGTTAAACAGCAATAAAACTATGCTAAAATTCACTGAGAACAAAGAGGACCTTGTGTGCTCCTGGGAAGGTTGCTTTTGTGTAACAGTCTTCAGATCGTCGCGTAGTCTCGATAAAACCAGGGTAGAGCGTTCGGATGGAGGTATTCATGGAGTGAAGGCAAAAAAAACATAAAAATGGCATTAAAACTGATGAGGTAACGTGTGCTCATATCCCAGCAGTCTGAAACAATCCCCTGAATGCCCTCTGAGAGTTCAGTCTTCTCACGTTTGAGGTTTTTTTTGTGTGTCTGCCTTCCTCTCGGAAGAATACAGTAGATGAATGTGCTGGTGAAACCGATCCAACGATGCGAGAAGAAAGAAACAATTAAATACATGACGATCGAGAGATCAAATTAGCAGCAAAGTTCACATTACTGGAGAGGTGTCCGCTCTGCAGCGACGAACGCAGTCCCTGATGTTTCAGGTGCTGGACTCTTTGGGTGGGAGGTCCTTATCGCAGTCAGATGTCACCATGGAGACCAGGCACTCTGAGGTAGACGTGTTGATGGTGTTGTTCGCCTTGGAGATGGTCGAGATGCGCTCCTCCACGCAGCCCGCCGACAGTCGCGCCTCAGCGTCGTGGTCCCAGCACTCTTCGATGGTCTCGCATAATTGTCCCAAACCCTGAGAAAGAGGTCAGATGATTACTTAGAGGACTTGTTTTGATTTTGACATGCATTGCCCATGTGAGCAATGTATTAATTTATTTAATTACTAAATTAAAACAAAATAATAAATTCTTGTTTGTTTGGCTGTACAATTTGACCAAAATTTGGCTATAAAATAATAATAATAATAATAATAATAATGTTTTTATTATTATTATTAATCAACAACAACAACTAAAAAATGTAAACATGACTACAACAAAACCAGAAATGCTTGCACGATTTGCTCTAAATGTTATAAATGTATATCAATATGGCTATAAAGTAATAAAGATATTAATAATGATAATAATAATACTGGAAAAATTACTAAATTAAGTAAAATTTTGAATTTGCATTATTATCATTATCATCAACAACAACAACAAAATGATAATTATTATTATTATTAGATGATGATAATGCAAAATTTAATTTCATTTAGAAATTCTCATTTTATTAAGAAGGCGTAATAATAATAATAAATAATGATAATAAGCATAATAACAACAATAATTATCATTAATAACACTAATAATATTTCTTCTTATTATTATTATTAATAATAACTCTAAAAAAAGAAAAAATTACTAAATGAAGTGGAATTTTGAATTAGCATTATCATCATCACCAACAACAACAAAATAATTATTATTGATAATGATAATACAAAATTTAATTTCATTTAGAAATTCTCATTTTATTTAGAAGGCGTAATAATAATAAATAAATAATGATAATAAGAATAATCATAATAACAACAATAATTATCATTAATAATAACAATAATAATATTTATTATTATTATTATTATTATTATTATTATTAATAATAATATTTTTTTAAAACTACTAAATGAAAACAAAATAAATGCTTGTTGATAAGAGCTTCTCATTAACATTTTCTAATGATGGTTGGCACATGCCCAAATGCACGTCATAAACTGCTCCACACTCGGAGCCGATGGAGAGACGGAGTTTAGGTAAAGCAGCATTTACTGCATTTACTGTGAACCTCCAGCGGTTCATGAGCTGAACACAGTGCTGCACTTCACTCTGACACACGCAGCGCACTTTATTTATTTAATTTAATCACAGCCTTCGCAATTACCACATATCACGATTACAGTTTTATTATGATTAATCATAAATCCCTAGCTCCTACTCAAAGCTACGTTCTCACCGGATGTTTAATCCAACAGTCTTTAAAGACGGGCCGCATCTTCTTGTGGACCACCGCATCTTGAAGGTCCTCCAGTGAAGGATGCTGGCCCACCTCCTCCTCAAAGGGCAGCCGGTACTCATCTACAGGACCTGAGTGAGACAGCAACAGCATTAGCTGTAGCAAACAATATACAGGCAGACGTTTTCAATTTAACTCAATTAACAGGGCTGGGTTGACAATATCGAAAGCTATTTTAAGTTAATGCAACCACAGAAAGACGTCAATAAAACAGTTTCTCACGTAACGCTACATTAGGAAAGCCATTAAATGACCGCAGCTCGATAGTTAGCTTGAAGAATAACTAACTAACTGAGATTTGAATAGATTTGTGAAATGTCAATTTATATAAATAAATCTAACAAAGCTCAAGCATAATGGTGTGAATTCAAATCAGAAAACACAGATCCTCACCATCAGAGGCGGTGCAGCGAGACACCAGCTCCCAGAGCACCAGTCCTAGAGCGTACATGTCGATCCTTAGGAAGGAGTCCCTTTGGAAATTAATGGCTCCCTCCAGCACCTCTGGAGCCATGTAACGTCGAGTTCCCACCTGTGACGGACACAGAAAACACGTTAGACACACTTTCACCGTCATTCCAGTGGAGTTTGGTGACAACCTGGCATTTTATTGAACACAAATTCACATCCTATGTGATTCAAATTTGTACTTATTTTAACTTAAATGCTAAATAAAAAATTTAATATTTTTAAATTTTATATAGTATATTTGAAGTAGATGTGCAATGAAGGAACTGACACTTTTTTGTGCTTTTTTAATTTATACAACTCTTCTGCAGTTTTCATCCTCATGTTTCTTATGTTTATTTAGGAGACACTTAATAAAGAAACATCACAAGCACTTTCTCATAGGAGCAGCGACATTTTCAGCACATTTCAAGTATAAGATGGATTAGAATAGTGAATTTATAGTTTTATAGTTTGTGCAGATTATTATTTGTTTTTATTTATTCATTCAGAATCGATGCACCCGAATACTAACAATTTAAATGCATTTCCATTCAAAAGTTTTTTTTTCTTTTAAAAGAAACTTTTATTCGACAAGGATGCATTAAATTTATCAAAAGTCACAGTTGAGACCTTTATTTACAAAGTACAATTTTTACTGTAAATTCATATTATTACTGTTTTTATTGTATTTGTGAAGAAACAAATGCATTTGGTAAGAGACTTCTTTCAAACAAACAAACTAAGAAAATCTTACCGACCCCAAACTGGTTCTGCCAATTGTTTTTTAAACAACTTCAAGTTGAATTCTGATATTTTCCGTGGATATAAAGAGATATATGGAGTGAAATTTAGTCACAGGCTTGGCTTCAGAAGTTTGTTCTCACCTGACCGTGTGTATCTCCAGGCGGTTTCCCAGGCTCAAAGCGGACCGCTAACCCAAAATCCGCAATCACTGCAGTTAAATCCATCTTTAGAAGGACATTCTTACTCTTGAAATCTCTGCAAAACACAAACCTCAAATCACTCAGTGCCTACAGTGACAGCAGTACACCTCTGACTTTCATTTGCTTATCACTACACAGAAAGAACATAATATTTAAAACGATCTTTTAAAAGTACACATCAGATAGGTTTGTGTACCTGTGTGCGATGGCTGGTTTCGGTCCCTCTGCACGGTAAGGAAGGTCTTCGTGAAGGTACGCCAGGCCACGGGACATACTTGCGGAAATATGGCACAACTGATGCCAGCTCACAGGGTTCCCCTTCAGGTAATCTGTCAGCGAGCCCTGCAATGCAATCAACTTGGGTTTTAAATAAAGATTTTGACTTTTTTGATTGCTTCTATGCATATCTTTAGATTCAACAGGTATCTTGGTGACATTATTTTAAAACATTATTTGGTCCATTTGTGTTATACATATATGGACATGTATAGAAAGATTAAAGGGTTAGTTCACCCAAAAATGAAAACTCTGACATTAATTCCTCATCCTCATGACGTTCTACACCCGTAAGACCTTCATTCGTCTTCAGAACACAAATTAAGATATTTTTGATGAAATCCGATGGCTCACTCTATTGACAGCAAGATAATGAACACTTTCAGATGCCCAGAAAGATACTAAAACATATTTAAAACAGGTCATGTGACCACAGTGGTTCAACCTTAGTATTATAAAGTGACGAAAATACTTTTTGTGCGACAAAAACACAAAATAATGACTTTTCAACAATATCTAGTGATGGACGATTTCAAAACACTGATTCATGAAGCTTTACGAATCTTTTGTTTCCAATCAGGAATTCGGTTCGTGTATCAAACTGCCAAAGTCACATGAATTACTGAAATTGCGAATCACTTAAGACGTAACGAAGCCTCGTTTACTGAAATCACGTGACTTTGACGCTCCGAACCACTGATTTGAAACAAAAGATTCGTAAAGCTTCATGAATCAGTATTTTGAAATCGGCCATCACTAGATATTGTTGAAAAGTCATTATTTCATTTTCTGGTGCACAAAAAGTATTCTCGTCGCTTTATAATATTAAGGTTGAACCATATGAACTGTTTTAAATATGTTTTAGTATCTTTCTGGGCATCTGAAAGTGTTCATTATCTTAGAGGCCTGACTGAGCCATTGCATATATCTTAATTTGAGTTCCAAAGATGAATGAAGGTCTTACGGGTGTAGAACGACATGAGGGTGAGCAACTAATGACAGAATTTTCATTTTTAACCCTTTAAACACACACTGACCCTTTCATGGAATTCTGTGACCAGCCACAACTCCATCTGAAGGTTGGTGCCTCGTTTTTCTGCTGAGATGTAGTGTAGAATATTCTCATGTTTAAAACCCTCTGTGAGGTAAATGTCTCTTTCGTTCTGCCATGACTGCTTGTCCTGTTAACATACACATTTCTTCAGAGTCAAGCACTATACACACAGAAACACATCATAATTCATTTGAGACAACAAAAACAAGCAATCCTCTTTTCAAGGTGCATGAGTGGAATATGTACCTGGATTGGAAATATTTTCACAGCCACATATTCGCTCAGTAACTGAGCCTTCCACACACAGCCAAAGCGCCCCCTGGCCTTCAACTCCAGCAACTGCAGGGGCTTCAGTCCAACCAGAGGAGACGGTGGAGGAAGACCAACATCCTAATCAAGAAAAGTCCAAATAGATACTCATTTAAAAGCAGGTATAAGTGCAGATGAGCAGAGCTGTATAAGGTAATCAAACTAAATTAATTTAGTACGAAATATATTTTGAAAGAAGTTTTTTGCTCAGCAAGGCTGCATTTATTTGATCAAAGTATAACAGTAATATTGTGAAATATTATTGCAACTTAAAATAACCATTTTTTATTGTGATAGATTTTAAAATATAATTTATTCCTCTGATCAAAGCTGTATTTTCTATCAAAGATCCTTTGATGAATAATTCAAACGTTCAAAAGAATAGCTCTTTTGCGACATTATAAATGTCTTTACTGTCATTTTCGATCAATTTATTCCATCCTTGCTGAATAAAACTATTAATTTCTTTAAAAAAAAAAAAAACTTTTGAATGATAGCGTATGGCGCTACAAACATCTTGAGCACATTTTTATTTAAGATGCATGTAATTGACAGACCTGGCCGATGTCCACGTGTCTGTAGGGTGGTTTTCGTTGGTGGTACGTCCAGCAGGCGAGCACCAGGACCAGACAGAGAATGGCCAGAGGAAGAAGACAATAAATCAGCACACCCATGAGAGATGGGCCCGGTTCTGGAGGCTGGATTTTTACTATAAGAAAACACACAATGTACCATCAGCTCAACTGCAATAACAGACAAAGAATATATTCAGGTGTAAAATAAAATGCAAAGTATAAAATGGATCTTTGATGACACGTTTGAAGTCACTGCACAGCTATGGCCGTACATTAACTTTATATTAATATTAATTTATTTAGTCATTAAAGTTAGAACAAATGAGGTTTATTTTCACGAGCCAAAGAAAGTACAGTTGAGCTTCTGTTTATGCTCGCTGATCAATGTTTAGATGTGATTAAATGCCTAAAGTAAATCTGCTTATCAAATAAAGACTTTGATTAAACTCCTGAATTCATGGATTTATTTTACCATCTCTTTATAAACGTTTTAAAATATGTGAATAGACTTTGAAAATTTCTCAGATTACAATAAATGTAATGTGAAGAATCGCTTGTTTGTTTTCCTCACTTGTAAGTCGCTTTGGATAAAAGCGTCTGCTAAATGACTAAATGTAAATGTAAATGTCTGGTTTGGAACGACATGAGGGTGAGTAATTAATGATAATTTTAATTTCTGAGTGAACCAACCCTTAAAACGTGGCAAAATATACGACACATTGCTTTATTCAACAGGTTATTTCTACACAAAACATTGACAGTCATGTCTACTTGCATGCCAAATGGCATTAAAATTAGCATGCACGTTTTTTTTGGCCAGAGGAGCCTGGAGAAGGAGCTCCACAGCTGTGAGGAGACATACAAAGGCCGGTTTACCTGCAGGGGCGATGGCTTCTGGCAGGTGTGTGAACTTCTCATTGCAATAGTTTCCCTCACAGCAGCAGAAGAACACCTGCGGACTCTCCTCTGTGGCCACGCACTCCTGTCTGCTCACAGAGAACAGTGAAAGGGATGAATTAAATTAGTTGTTGCTGTAACATGGCACCGATTTTTTTTTTTTTTAATTAAGACAGATGTGTGCTAGGAAAGGCATTTCTGAATTATATAATAAATCTAAATGTTAGAACTCTGATCCATCTTTTCAGCCTTTCCAAAAAAGTTCACGTTTCCAGTCCTTATTGATCACTTTCTAGTTGATCGGTGTCTAATGTGACCTACATCTGCAAGTGTTCACTGGGGTTATAACTTGACTATTTTTCAAATAAAAGATTACCTAAAATCGATGAACTTTTGCTGAAAACAATGAAAAAGGCCACACCAAAAAAATAAAATAAAGCTCACCCAAGATAAAAATTGGAATAACCATATAAGAAACATTACTGCTTATAAGCAAGTAGCACTTTCTTAAACATATACATATATATACATTATATATATATATATATATATATATATGACTTTTCAAGTTGATACTTTTTGATATTTGTTTCAGTAGCAATATATATTGTCACACAAGAACGCAGAATGCAAATTATTAGACAGTACCCGTTTCTTGGATTAGAAATCAAAGGGAAAAAGGAGCGAAGTTTAAATTTCCAAAGAAGCAACAAAATTATGTCATTTACGTCAGATAAATAAAGCTACTAAACGATTCCAAATAAAATGGTTTCATTTCAAAATAGAAAATTTAATTCATTTTTTGCCGTGATTTATTTCATTATGCACTACCATTCAAAAGTTTGGGGGTCAGTAAGATCTTTTTAAAGAAATGAATACTTTGGATGAATTAAATTGATCAAAAGTGACAGTAAAGACATTTACAGTGTTTTAAAAGATTTCTATTTCAAATAAATGTTGAATTTTCTATTCAAAGTATCTTGAAAAAATTGTGTGTATCACAGTTTCCACAAAAAAATCTTAAGCACAAAACGGATAATAATCAGAAATGCTTCTTGAGCAGCAAATCAGCATGTGAAGGATCATGTGACCCTGAAGACTGGAGTAATGATGCTGAAAATTCAGCTTTGATCACAGAAATAAATTACATTTTAAGATATATTACAATAAAAAATGGTTAAATCACAATAACAGTTCAAATATTACTTTTCTCAACTGGATTTTTGATGCAGCAGCTTTGAGATAAGAGACTTAAAAACTACCGACCTCAAACTTTTGAACAAGAGTGCATGTTTAAATAACGTCTATCCAACGCATCCAATGAAGCCTGTGATATCTAAAGTGACTGAGTTCTCAAAACTAGAAGCAACAGATTGTAATGAAAAGCTTTGAACTCCAGGATCATATCAATGGAAAATAATTAACTACATTATATAAAGTTAGTTTTGATGTGACCTGTCGTAACAGTTGAAGTCGTCGAGCCAGCAGCCTTTTTTGACCAGGCGGATGGTTCCGGAGGTGTTCAACCAGGAGGCGTAACAGTGCAGCCTCTTGTCTTTCTCCCCCTCGCACCTCTCAAAACCACTCTGATTGGTTTTCTCAGTCCGCCAGTTATCGTTGTAGTAGACGCACTCTCTGGTCGCCACCTCCGCATGACTGGCTCCTGATGGAGAAAGACAGACAAAGAGATATTAAAACATGCAATCATTTCTCAATCTTTAAAGGCGCAATATGTGAATTTTCGCCTCTAGAGGTGGCTTATTCAAAATTCAGATTTTGGGGAATCATGGGAGGATGTGTCTTCACGTCTACAGCCGGCGGAAAAGAATCCGACGAGACTCGGGCAGAAATCATATTCATGGATGAGCTAATGTCTTAACCCTTGTGCATTGTTCAAATTCACCACCCTTTCGTTATGTTTGTGGCTGAAAACAGCCACGATTTTAACTGCTTTAATAAATGTATCAGATAAATATTTTTTTTCAAATTTTTTTGCTTAAATCTATTAATCAACCTCAGTCCTGATCAAAACTACTAAATTTAAAAAAAAAAAATTCAGGATTTTAACTCTTTAATTGCCAAATTCATAAATGATGTCACTGATTTGGGAACGTGTCAAAGATTAGAAACAACATTGGCTTTGATGCGTTGTTAGTTTTTGTGCAGCATCAGATTTTAACGTTTTAAAGAGTTAAAATCCTGATTTTTTTTTTTTTTTTAAATTTAGTAGTTTTGATCAGGACTGAGGTTGATTAATAGATTTAAGTAAAAAAATTTGAAAAAAAGATATCTGATACATTTTTAAAGCAGTTAAAATCGTGGCTGTTTTCAGCCACTATCATAACGAAAGGGTCGTGAATTTGCCCACAGAGTACTGTTGAGTTTTTGAAAATTTTCAAAGCATTTTCCCAAAATATGTGTCAAAATAAGATTTATCACCAAAAATCATTCCATTTGCTGAGAAATCATTCCACGGAGAAAGTTATGGCCAAATTAAGACTCAAAAATTCCCCATAGTGGATGAAAACATCCCGAACAGCACATAAGGGTTAAAGATGTATTAGTGTTACTGTAGTATGAAGCAGGGCGAGGCCAAAAGCTGTTGGAGCGGAACGAAGCCGCTGCTAATGAGAGACGAGCGCGACACGGCTCGAGAGAAGTGAAGCTTTTATAATGCCCGCAGACAACCGCTGCTTCCGGTCATGTGTATGTGGGAAAACGCAGCGCTGTTTTATCATATTAGATACATTTGAATGTTAAAGTTGTTATAGTCTTCTCAGCTCAGCAGCTACTAGGAGACACTTGTTGCACACTGTAGTAAACTAGATCGATATTAGGCATGGTACTCACGGTACTTGGTCCGTGTTCTAGTTAAAATTGCTTATTTCTATGGATTTAAACATTCTTGGAAACATTTGGGAT
>CM076080.1:2450000-2455000 GCA_038088235.1 Zacco platypus
ATTTTCAACTCAATTAAATGACTTTAATTGAAAATTGACTTGCAAATTTTGGAGCAAATTAATAAACTGTCCAATTCAAAGATTATATATATATATATATATATATATATTATATATATGTTATATATTAAATATATATATATATGTTATATATTAAATATATATATATATATATATATATATATATATATATATGTATATTTAATATATAATATTTAATATATAACATTAAATATATATATATATATATATACACACACATATATACATATATACACACACACACACACATATATATATATATATATATACCTACATATGTAAATAAAATACAAATGTGCTCAAACTGTATTTGTATGCACACTTTATAGGTTTAAATTCTGCCATATAAGCCATTTTAATTTGACTGATGTACTGTTGAATTCAAACATAAAATATCTAAAGTGAGCAAAAAAGTAAAAATAAAAGTCCTGCACTATTGTAAAAAAAAAACATGCACATTATTTTATGACCTGGATGCACTTTTAAATCAAAAGATTTAAATCTCTGATGCTGATCTTGGTCACGTCGAGCGTTTCTTCTCTACACAAGCAATCGACGACACAAAGAGTGAGAGAAACCCCCAGCACTGGTTGACCCCGGAGGTCATGGCTTTGTCCGCTCTGTTCCCTCCGCTAACAAAAAACTTCAGAGGGTCACATTCCACCCCCAGACCCCCGGATACTCAGCTGTCACGAACAAACCCAGGATATTCCCTCTCACAGACTCACCAATACAAAGACTCGCACTGTTGTCCAAGCGAGAAGCAAACGGGAGTGTTACCTTGAGCTTTAACTAGCTGTGCAGCGAAGGAAAGAACAAACATGTTCCTGATCCCAAAAAATATCTGGGAAGTTTCACAACAGATGTCAAATCTCTTTTTAAAAAGACTTCTTAATCTTTTAATATCATTTACAGAATGTCTGCCTCTGTCTCTGGGAAATCTATGCTGATTACACACACACACTCATATATATGTATGTATGTATGTATGTGTGTGTGTGTGTGTGTGTGTGTGTGTGTGTATAATCAGCATAGATACATATATATACATATGTAAATAAAATACAAATGTGCTCAAACTGTATTTGTATGTACACTTTACATATAATGTATGTATATGTATGTATGTGTGTGTGTGTGTGTGTATAATCAGCATATATATATATATATATATATATACACACACATATATATACATATGTAAATAAAATACATTTTGTAAATACACAGACACACACACACACACACACACACATATATATATATATATATATATAAAATTTAAGCAAAAGTTTATGATAGATGAGATCAATCGCTGTTAATGGATTTGACAAGCTCTAATTATTATTGATATTTCAAAATCAATATTTACATGCATACATAAGATATATTCATTTGAGAAGAAAATGACTTAAAATATTAAGTCTTGTTTTCTGAAAAATGTTCATGCTTAAAAAAAGAAAAAATATTTTAATTCAAAGGGAAATAATGCACTTAATATTTTTATGCCATTTTGTTTATTAATTAAATGTGTCTTAAAGAATAATTAGATATTTGTATGGGAAAACAGGACAAAAATACAGAAGAAAGTCATTTATTTTGCAGTGTATTTATCACTGAATGTTTGGAATTCTGAAAATAAAACTCTTTCACAATTCACTTTTATTTCAGCTCATTGCCTCAGTACAAATACAAAATAAAACATACAAGAATATTTCTGTGCTAATTGCATATTCTTTTTAAATAACCGGTTCATCATTGAAATCCCATGAAGATAAAAAGCACATAGCTATGTGATTCATTAATATAAATCAAAAGATAAACCTCAGATTATTTGATTTATTGGTTGGGGTCAATATACTTCTAGAGAGAATTTCTTTGATTTTCCTTCAACAGCAAGGCTGCTTTAAAAGTTTAGAAATAATTGACCACTTTGCGGATAGACTGGATGTTGGGATTCTCAGCTTGCCACTCCATAAATGAGCAGTAGTTTCCTCTTTCCACGATGTACATGCGGCCACGATAGTTCGGCTCTTCATACATGACCCAACTAAACCGGTAGAGAGAAAGAAAGACATTTTATTTGGGATATTCATCTAGGATTTACTAAAAGAGCTCTGCTTTGTGAATGACATTAAAGGGATAGTTCACCCAAAAATGAAAATTTTATCATCACTTACTCACCCTCATTTTATGAGTTTGAAGATATAATAAGATATTTTAAAGAATGTCGGGAATCAAACTGTTGACCGCAGTCATCGACTTCCATAGTAGAATGTTTGAACATTCTTCAAAATATCTTCTTTTGTGTTCAACAGAAGACAGAAACTGGTTTGGAACAACTCGAGGGAGAGTAAATGATGATTTTTGGGTGAACTATCCCTTTAAAAATTGTTGAACACTGTTGCATTTGTGCAACATTACTTATTTTAAGTTGCAAATGACTTTATTTTTGCTATTTTTCAATCAATAAATGTGAAACATTTGAGAAATATAATTTTGCAAGTTATAATAGTTACAAGTTATTAATATTGCTAAATTTGATGCAAATAAATGGGTATTCATATCTATTAAAAAGATATTGGGCTTCTGCTCCCCTAGTGTTGATTAATCCATATTTAATTGCTTTAAACAACTTTTCTACAGTGTCGGTTAAACAGGATTATTATATTCTGCACTTCAAAAAAAGATTTTTCTTACTGAGAATTTTCCAGTATAAATATCTATGCATCATTAATAGAAGACATTTACTTGAGAAGCAAAATGTCGTAAGATATTAAGTCTTGTTTTCTGAAAAATGTATCAAAATTATGCTTAAAACAAGAAGAAACATCCAAGCCAGGAAGAATAATCTCATTTTCCCTTGGAATTAAGTTTTCTGACCCCACTGGCAGATATTTTTCCTTGTTTTAAGCATAAACGCTTCATTTTGACACTTTTTTTTTTTTTTTCAGAAAATAAGAGTATGTCTTATGTATAATGTTTAGACAATTTTGCAGTATGAGCATTAGATATTTTTTAACTCTTTCCCTGCCAGCGTTTTTTTTTTAAAGTTGCCAGCCAGTGCCAGCAGTTTTGATAATTTAAAAAAAAAAAACTTTCATGACCCTGATATTTTGTTTTATGAATATCTGAACGTGCAACAGGTCTATAAGCAATATATCTAAACATGCAGCCTCTACTTAAAAAATAATAATTCTAGCTTTGTGCATTCTTTTTTTCATTATTAACACTTGAATGTGGGTTAGTTTCATTAAAAAATAACATTTTGAAAAAAAAAAAACCCCTGAAAAACCACATTTTTGTCAAAGACTTCCTCCGGATCGGATTCAGAACGGTGATAAAAACATAACTGGCGTATATCGAGTCCATCAACACCTCTAAAGCGTCACAGTCCTGTAGCTCGTCCTGGGTCTACATTTTACTCAGTAGCGTTTGGCAGTTATATGCTGTTTGCATTATTTTACATGAGCAAAAGCAATGTTTTTATCTTGTTTCTGCCTTTTCTTCGCCCGTGTTTTGATCAGGAGATTTTTTTTTCAGAAGATGCGTAATAGCGCCCCCTACCGCATAAAGTTAACCGTTAAAGCTTACTGGGCATTGGATTAACTCGTTCTTTGATTTTTTTTGGCCTTGCAGAACTTACGCTCCGTCTCCGTAGACTTTGATGGAGTTGAGGCAGTTCTGGCTGAGTCCAGTGCTCTGGAGGAAGGGACAGTCGTCACACAGTTCAACACACTGACCAGTGAAGTTCTGACCCTCAAAAAGCTCCATCCTGTACTGCTCCCCATGCTGACAGACAGAGAATCACATTGTAAGAGGGTGAGTGTCACAATCATTGCAATAAAAAAAATAAAAAAATAAAAATTTGATGTTCTTCCTCATTATTTTTTCCTGTTTTCCAGTAGGCAACAATTATCTAAACATTCTTGAATCAAGACACACTTGAAAAGAAAAATGACTTAAGATAATAAGTCTTGTTTTCTGATAAACAAAAGTGATTTTATGCTTAAAACAAGAACAAAAATCTGGTAATAGGGTCACAACAATAAATTTAAAGGGAAAAAGGTTTATTTTTCTTTCTCCACTGGAAGATATTTTTCTTGCTTTCTCAAGTAAATGTATCTTGATCAAATATTATATATATACATATACATATATATATATATATATATATATATATATATATAATAACTTATGTATAGTATAGTGTGTGTATGCATATGTAATATATATATATATATATATATATATATATATATATATATATATATATATATATATATATTTATAATAAGGCTTTAAGTAAAGTGTAAACTATCTTTTTCATTTTCAAAAACATTAATCAGCATAGAATTATGAGTACACGAGTAACTGTAGTCCTTTCATGGTGTTTTCATGCTAACCATTTTGATTGGCTTGCAGGAGCCCATGTGATCATTGTGAGCATTCCAGCGCTGGAAATCTGGATACTCTCCTTTCTCCAACATGTACTGCTGTCCCTTGAAATCAGGATGGTCAAAACACACCCAAGCCCCGCTCTCCACGCGGATGGAGTTCGTCCTGTTCATGAAACCTCGGTCCTGGAAGTTATCACAGTCTCCAAACACCTCCAGCTTCTTGCCTGTGAAGCATTTTCCCTCGAAGAACACTATCTGTGAGAAGACGGAATGAGTGCCTCAGTGATTTGACTTACCGAGGTTTTTGTTCCAACGGCAATCGCTGGTGGTGTAACAGATTCTGAGTTCACAGTGTGAGATTCATTAATCAGCATCACACTGTGAACACTTTCCATCTGCTGAAGTTTCCCTGTTATTAAACATGGAGCAAATGTAAGTTTGGTCAAATGTATCAATCATCTTCTGGGTTTACTTCTGGAATAATTAAAAGTTAACTACTTAAGAAGAAAAATAAGGCTGTTTTCCTTTAATGAAACCTGTCAAATATACATTACCAAC